>ML389585.1:0-19920 GCA_005239525.1 Nicotiana knightiana | reverse complement strand
CTTGTGTTGATTTTACCAACATATCATCAATATAGACTTCCATCGTCTTTCCAAGATATTCTTGGAACACTTTAGTCACTAACCTTTGATAGGTGGCTCCAGCGTTTTTCAAGCCAAAAGGAATAACTTTATAACAGTAAGTCCCCCTGTTTGTAATGAAGGAAGTTTTTTCCTCATCTGAGGGATTCATTTTAATCTGATTATAACCAGAATATGCATCTAAGAAGCTCAATAATTCATGACCTGTTGTGGCATCAATCATTTGATCTATATGTGGTAATGGGAATGAATCTTTGGGGCATACTTTATTTAAGTCAGTATAATCTACGCATACTCTCCATTTGACATTATTTTTAGGTACTACCNTCTGCTTAACAGGTACGAAGGATAGATCTTCATTTAGTTTATGAGTCATCACTTCTGGTGGGATGCTTGTCATATCTGAGTGGGACCACGCAAAGTAGTCTGCGTTAGCCTTTAAATAATCAATTAACTTACCTCTTAGAACGGGGCCCAGCCTCGTGCCTATATACACTTTCTGCTCAAGCTTTTTTTCAGATAATGGAACAGCTTCGAGCTCCTCCGTAGTTGTTTTGATGTGCTCATCTTCCTCCGGTTCATGAATGACGTCTGGTCTGGAATCTGCATCTGTATGGTATAGTACACCTTCCGTGGTAAATTTATTCTCTTTCTCGTAGGTATTTTTTTCATACATGTTCAGCAATAATACCTTCCGTACCTATTTGGGTAGTAATTTCTTCCATGCCTGTTTGGGAGGCGTTACCTGCTTGGGGATTCCCTTATCATGCAATTCTTCCACCTCTATTTTGTTGTCGTAGTGTACCACAAAGTTTATATTTCTTGCGGTCTGTTGATCGCCTCTAATTTGCTGAATCCCCCATTCAGAGGGGAATTTAATTACCTGATGCAACGTGGAGGGTATTTCTTTTGTGTCGTGGATCCATGGCCTTCCCACGATCACGTTATAATCTATGTCAGTATCGATGACTTGGAACCTGGTACTTTTGATCACCCTCTCGGCATAAGTGTTAAGCTCAATTTCTCCTTTTGTCATAACCGTAGAGTTATCAAAACCTAATATGGCTCGTGCCCTTGGGATTACTTGATTCCGCAGTAGCATTTCTTCCACGACTCTTAGCAAAATGATATTGACTGAACTGCCTGGATCAATCAACACTCTTTTTACATTAGTGTCATGAATAAGTAAAGATATTACCAGAGCTTCGTTGTGAGAAAGAATTAATCTGCCGATATCTGCATCATCGAAGGTTATATCGTCCTCTTCCATATTTTCACGAGCCTGTTTTCTATGTGTAATTGTGAACTTTGTGGTTGTTTTGCAGACCACTCCATTTACTTCTTCACCTCCGTGTATCACGTTGACGATTCGTTTTGGAGAAGGAGGCTTTGGGGGCTCCTGCATGTTCTTCATATATGCATGTTTACCTTTATCACTAAGCAAATCTGTTAAATAGCCCCGTTTCAATAAATTTTCTACTTCACCCTGTAAAAATATGCAATCTGCAGTCTTGTGCCCATGATCGTTATGGAATTCACACCAGTGATCTGCGTTCCTTCTACTTGGATTTGACCGCATCTCTTTGGGCCACTTAACCTTGTCTCCCATGTTCCTCAATATTGAGACAAGTTCAGTAGTACTTACATTAAGGGTATGATCCCCAATTTGAGTATTACCTCTAGGTCGTTCATCTCGATCTTTTCTGGATCTAGACGAGGATGAGACTACGTCTCTTCCTTGTGGTCTATAGTCTGACCTAGTGTTTTCAAACCTGGGACGAATATCGCGTCCCGAGGGTCCTAAGGAAGGATCGTACCTGTTTTTACCCGATCTTCTATCTGATTCAGGACGTTTGGATCTAGAATGATCTTCATCTCTCGAACGAGCAATGATATCTTCTTCTATTCTGAGTTTAGTACTATACCTATTATACACATCGTTCCATGTTGTAGCGGGGAATTCTCTTAGACTTTTCTTAAGTCGTCTCGTGGCTTCTGAGCTTTTATCGTTTAGGTTGCTTGCAAATGCCATGGCTGCCCAATTATCAGGCACCCTGGGTAACCGCATTCTTTCTCGTTGAAACCTGTCTACAAACTCACGGAGTAGGTTCGTGTCTCCTTGTTTTATTTTAAATATGTCTTCCATTCTTTTCTCAACTTTTTGTGCACCAGAGTGTGCTTTTATAAATGAATCTGCAAGCTCAGCAAAAGAGTCAATAGAATTTTTTGGGAGAAGATAATATCAGGTCAGGGCTCCTTTGGTAAGTGTTTCCCCAAATTTTTTGACAAGGACTGATTCAATCTCTTGTTTTGTTAAGTCGTTGCCTTTTACTCCAGTAGTGAAAGCAGTCACATGATCACGTGGGTCAGTTGTTCCATCATATTTGGGAACGTTAGGCATTTTAAAATTCTTGGGTATAGGCAAGGGTGTCGCACTTGTCTTCTAAGGTTGTTGAGAATACCTATCAACATCAATGCCTTTGATGATAGGTGGTACTCCAGTAATTTGTTCGATGCGATCGTTCTGCTCCTTCATCTATTTCTGCATGGTTAGCAGTAAATTTTGTAATTCTGAGTTATTAGATATACCTGGTCTCGTTTTGAGAGATTCATTAGGAGTATCTCCTACCTATACCACCGGTAATCCTCTCGCAAATACTTGCAAAGCTTGGCTCACATACTCTGCAATCATTTGCTTTACACGATCTTGTTCCACAGTTTGATCATTATCACCGTTGTTGTTATTGGATCTTTTTGGGGATTTTTCCCTTGAACCACGTGGGGTTCCTGAAGGCGATGGAACTGGGGTTCCACTTCTTTGCTGGTTGTGGTCGTTGGAGTTTGACATAGTTTAGAGGATGTCACTTGAAAAGCAAACAAAGATTATCAGATTCCCGACAATAGAACCAATTTGTTTAACCAAAGAATTAGACCCTTTGACTAAAGCTATTTTTAGGATGAACACGGGTTACTGATAATCAAGGAAATAGAGAATAATGAATAATAGACAATATTGTAGAAATATAGAAAAGCGAAGTCAATTATATTCGAGAATCAGATGCCTTTACAAGCTGCATTCCCCTCCTTTATATAGGAGATTCCTTGATATAACATACAACTCTTGTTATGGTTGCTCATTAATGGCTAATTATGACATTAACGAGGCGTTACAAAGGATAACGATAATTAGGGTACAGTTACATAACGTTCGAGTAATCAATTGTGGGCCCTTGAATCTGCCCGTAGCTTTTTCTAGATTCATTCTGACCGTGCCTCTTCCCTGTTTTGATCAGGTTGAGTTTCCCGTGGCTGATAAGCTTGAGGGTTTATTGAATCATGCCTCTTTTTTCGTACCTCTTCAAAGAATCACATCCAGATGTTGCGTTCTCATGTGTCCACGTAACTGGCTGAGTTGTCAAAAGTTGGCTTACGTGTGAAACTCTTTTCTACCAATACAGTGGCAAGCTCAAAGAAAGACGTCAATAGTCCTTTTAGAGGGGAAATATCCACACCCTTTCCGTCCATCTCCTCGAGAATTACTTCGATCTTGAATTGAAGAGAAGAAGCATTGTCTGCGGTAAGGTCCTTTAGTTTGGCATGAATTTTATCCCAGGCATTTAGAATGAAATCCTTGCGAAGAGTCAAGACAACCTTTCTTCCATCAAATATAGACATGGTTGGTGCTGATCGTTGGTGAAAATTAGGCCCTGATTTCGCTCCAAGACTAGGAATGGAAGTTTCCTCAAGGTCTAAATTAGCTATTGGAAGTGATATCCTCGAGTCTGGCTTCGCGAAAAATTCGCTACTACCTTGGGGCTTGCTTTGGTGGGACACCATTGAAATATGAACACCATTTTCCTGCATAGAAAAGGATATATAATCAGTTAAACTACTTGGATATTATAAAATAATATGAAGATTTTAATCGTTATCTCTTTGATAGACGTCAAAGTCTTTGAAGCACTATCGATGTTGTCAGTAATCTCGACTACACCCAAATTAGCATCTCCTTGTTTGTTAGAATATGGCTTCACCCGCTTGAAGTTTTGATCTCCATGACTACTATCACTCTCATTTTGGGACGGACGTTTGTTGGAGGTAGAAACAATGGTACCTAATGGAAAGGAACCCTCGTTGGCTTGATGGGTCTGAACAAGGACCTTCTTTTGAACTTCTTTATATGGAGGTCCCTTGACGTCTCATGGTACAACCACTTTGGATTTTAAAGTAGGAGGCTTTCCCTCCCTGTTATGCTCTTGAGGCGTGATCTCTGAAGGCGTAGTAGTAACTGGCCCAACGGTATTCACCAAATATTGTAAGTGGTTTTCAAGGAAGCGTTCATGCACTCTTTTCCATCAAGACTTATAATCGGACGAGACATGCTTCTTCATCTTGGGCATAATAGGGGGGAAATGTGGCATTTGACCTACTTTTAGACTAAACACAAATTCGTAAAAGTTCCAATCCTTTGTCTAAAGAGCACTCACGAAAATCTTGATCCAAGCAATCGGGGATGTCTTGATAAAAACCGAATTGACGACTGAAACAATGAGGGCTATAAGGCTCCACGATGAAGGTCGATCCATTTCTCAAAGGAAGTTAATTCGAGTGAATACTCATAAAATAATTTGACTCGGACTCTTCCTCATTTCCATCATCACGATAATAATACGGTTGAGGATTGCTTGGCATTGTGGAAGTCCATACGGCACTTTCTCCTCCATGAATATGTTTTCTCGCGTCATCATTCCCAAAGTATCTCGATGTTCCCTCACCTGAGTATATGGCCATCAGAGGAGTAGCCGGCCTATTCGTTAGAGCAAAATGAGTCTTGAAGTAGCGGGCCAACCAACCGTACATATAATGAATTGGAAAGTAAACTCTAGAAGAATCGAGTGGTGAGCCATTTGAAATTGTGTTTAATCCCCTGTAAATGCTAGCTAAGACTGGAATGGCGAGGTTAATTCTTTGCCCACACGCTAGAAGGCCTGCAATCTTGAAAGTCTCAGGCTGAATAAAGTCGCCTTCTTTTGTAGGGAGCGCAAAGACACATAACCAACATTATAAAAAAGCAACCAAGTATACTTCATCTTTCTTGTCACTTCCAACACCAAGTTTAACAAATAATGCATCTTCAACTTCCGACCAATTGACCATTTTACATATGGATCCAGTAGGGTTGTGTGTTGATTTGGGACGAGCTGATTTCTTTTCTTTCTCGCTGGAGGTTGCTCATACTTTAAAACCTTTTTGCTCCAAAACTCGATCCATCTTCTTACAAGGACATTATGATTTTTAGCGTTTCCCTCTCGGAGTTGGTGATATGCATCAAACAATTGCTGACAGGCTTGTGGAAGGAACATTTTATCCTTATCGTAAGCACCTGTAAGTTCTCGAGTATTTGGAATAAATTCCTCATAAGGAGACCCCATTAAAGGCAGACCTCTAATAGTGCACAAATCCCAAAGGGATATGAATAACTCTCCACCTGAGGTAAGTAACGTGTTTGTTAGAGGACGCCAAGACTCACAAAAGGCTTGCATGATGCTTGTAGAATGATCATAAGTAAACAATGAGGCATAGACAACATCGTAAATATTGGTGGCCCTCAATGCTCGATGGTTCCTACTAAGAATATCTTCGGTCCACTCGCCGGGGATATAATGAAATTCGCCATCAAAAGTTAAGGAATCACTCCAGTATACTTCTCCTTTGAGGATTCGTCGTCCTAAGCATGGGAGAGAACTTGCCACATTTTTAACTTTGTGATTAGGGGAACGGAGAGTCCATGCCTTGAATTTACGTTTGGTGTTTTCAAAGGTCCAATCTATCAAATGAAATGGATTTGCCAAGGATGTCCACGAAGCTGCATATAATCCGGTCAGTGGTGTATCAACTAGTAATCTGGTCTCCGTTTTACTATCTTTGTGCTCTGAAATTACAAGGTACTTGGACGTGGAGGAAGAGGATGATGAGTCTCTGAAGTAAATCGTGTTCAATTTGCATAAAAAAATTTGTTAGTACCTAGGTCAAAAGGGAAGAGTAACAATCACAATCTTGAACGAGAGCATGAATAAGAAAAAAACCCGCCTTAGACGTAAAAAAAAGGGATGTCTGTGTCGGACTTTTAAAAAAAATTTCGTTGCGAACGTTTAAAGGTGTTTGTCACGAACTTTTAAAGACATTCGGATTTTTAAGGTTTTCGTTCCGAACTTTTAAAAGGCGTATGTTTCGAAATTTTAAAGGTGCTTGTGAAGGTGCTCGTCGCAAACTTTAAAGAGTCCCCACTGCCGACTTTTAAAGATTTCTACCACGAATTTTTAAGAGCCTTCATTGCATGCTTTTAAAGGTCTTCACGAGCTTTTAAGGATCTTTATGCGAACTTTTAAGGATCTTCGCCACGAATTTTTAAAGGTCTTCATCGCAGACTTTTATGGGCCTCAAATTTGTAAGGTCTTCATCGCGAACTTTTAAGGATATTCGCCACGAATTTTTAAAGTTCTTCATCGCTGACTTTTATGGGCTTCACCGCAAATTTTTAAAGTTCTTCATCGCGGACTTTTATGGGCTTCACCGCAAATTTTTAAGGCATTCATCGCGAGCTTTTAAGGATCATTGCGGTCTTTGCCACAAAGTTTAAAGGTCTTCATCGCAAACTTTTATGGTTTGCCGTCGCAAGTTTTAAAGATCTTCATCACGAACTTTTAAAGGCCTTCGTCTCGAACTTAAAGAGGACTTCGTAGTTTGACGAAGTTACTTCTAAAAAAAAGAGACAAAAATTAAAACAAAGAAGAGAAGCACAAGATAAGAAGAAGAAATTACCTTCGCGTTAATGCTTCCGAGTCCACAAAAATAGACTCAAGTGGCTTGCAAATACTGCGAATTGATGCTTAACAAATACGAGCACAAGGGTTTATATAGATTGCGGAGAGGAGGCGTTAATAATACGTGATTAGATGTGGGATCAATTGTGCGTGATTTAACTCTTATGTTCCCAAGTTGAAGTTGGAGACGTAAATTGATTCCTTAATGGATTCTAAGTTGGAGATATGCAGTATACAATTTGAATGGATTCTAAGTTGCAGACTTCAAATAGAATTTCAAGAATTGAAATCGATTCCTTCAGCAGATACTTAGAATCCAACTTAGACCTTAAGGATACGTCCTCATGTCAACATAAATTCATACTTCAAGCATAGTTTTCAAAAAAAAAATTAGAAATTTGACTAGTCTTGAAGTAGGGGGCATTTGTAGGCATATGATTATTGGAATTAAATTCGTAAAATAATTTGGACTATATTTTAAAATTCAAGATATATTAGTTCAAATAAATTTATTGGACTAATATAATTGGATTAATTATAAGTCCAATATATATGAATTAAATAAATAAGCCTTAATCCATTGGGCTATCCCATTTAGTTGGGCTACAAATGACGAGCCCACTTTATTAGGCCCAGTATGCCATCTTCCTAGAGGCCCAGTTTGGTGCCATGTGTCAAATGACGTGGCACTCCAAATCAAACGGAAGAGCCAATAGGATTATTCCACGTGTCAAAATGACAAGGCATGCCAAGTCACATTAATAGGCCGATGAAATCACGCCACATGTGCAAGTGACATGTTCTGGCCAATCAAATGCGGTATTGTCACACTTCAATTTGATTGGTTGGAAAGAGTTTGTTCTTATCATAACTCTTCCCTCCCACAACTATAAATAGGGGTCTTCATAACCCAGAAAAGAGACCAGAAGTTATAACAAGAAGCAAGAGGGAGCTCGTGGATCAAACGTTGCTGATTTCCCTAAAAGCTACAAGCATTCAAGTGTTCTAAGGATTAAAAGATCAAGACGGAGATTCAAGAACAAGATGCAAACCCTTGGATTAAAAGTACGTCAAGATCAAGATCAACCTTCAAGAACTTGGATTAAAATAAAATAAAATTCAAGATTAAGCTCGGAGGCTCTTTTATTTACTGTTCGAAAGAAGAATCAGAGGATTCATAGAGATTGTAACACACAAATATTTGAAATAAAATACTACGATTGTTGCGATATTTTTCGGTCTTGATTATATTTTCTCGACGTAATTTATTGTCTGCAGATATGTCTGAACCTTAATACATGACGATTTTCTATTAATTTCGAAGAATGATCTATGAAAAAAAAAAGAATTCCAAAAGAGAAGTAGGAGTAAAGAGAATTTAATTTTCTTGAATATCAGGGACAATGTCATTTGAAGGAAGTGTCCAACAGAAAAAAAATGAGTTGTTTGAAACAACCAATAGGACACTTAATCCATGCTCCTCTCGCATAAACTGAACCAAAATCTGGACTGAGCCTCAAAGATAAGAGTAGTAAAGAAAATAAGAAGATCAAGAAAAAAAATCACTTGACGCAGATTTACAAAAGAGTAAATATTGTACGTTGCAAAAAAAATAAAACTAAAGCTCTTATAGGCTGTATTTTTCCTTTAGACTATTTTTTGGAGGGCAAAAACAAGAGAGATTAGAAGAGTGAAAATAAGAATGGAAGAATCAGAGGTTAAAGAATTTATTAAATTTGTATCAAAATAAAAATTACACAGACCCTTATTCATTTTTTTAACTAGTCTCTCTGCTCGTGCATTTAACGTGTAAGCCTAGTCATGTGAGAACTTTTGAGTATCGAACTCAAAACTTTTCTTAGTAAAGCAAAGAACTCGGCCAATGTTTTCCGAAAGAGCTTGCATACACAATCTAATTAAGCCACAACTCTTTCCATAATTCTTAATTAACTCGATACTTGGATCAAATGATGACTCGCTTCTTTTATATTTAAGTGACAAAATTTACTTAGCACTTTCTCACAGAATGAGATATTGACTCAATATATATAACATCATGTCACACATAATTTTTCTTCCGTTGGGTATCGTGATGGCACCTAGTTTTAGGGACTAGGTAAGCATAACATTTACTGAATAACAACATTAATAAAATAACATCTAACAATTTTTGAAATAGAAATCTCTACAAAATTTACAATTCCCAAAACTGGTAGTACAAGTCATAAGCTCTACATAGTTTGTTACAATTTTCTAAATACAACTGTTTGAAATGAAGTAAACAGTATGAATACAAATCAGAAGGTGACTCCGAAGCCTGCAAACACAACAACAGGTTTACCTTGAGTCTCCGCAGAAACAATCCGCATAGCTAGCTAATGATCAACTGACTTTGAAATATCTGGATCTGCACAAAAAATTTACAGAAGTGTAGTATGAGTAAACCACAGTGGTACCCAGCAAGTATCAAGACTAACCTCTGTAGAATAGTGACGAGGAACAGTCAAGACACCTACTGGACTAAATAACCTGAACAAGTATAAGTATAGGAACAACAGAGTGTGATATCTACATAAAGACAACGCGAAGTGGCAAATAATATGGTAATTGCAGTAAGGAAGAAAAATAACAACTGTCAACGGAACACCATAATAACGACATAGAAGAATGAACGAAAACAAATCCTAAATCTGATAATCACATATAAAGAAAGGACAAGTAACAACTCATCAAAAAACGACCACTTTCACACCAAGTTTTAGTCAATAAACTCCACGAGGTACCGAACCTCAGAATATTTATAACTCACGGGTCCCAATAGGCATCATGTGCCATCATTACACTACATAACCTCACTGATGACTCACGTGCCAAATAGAACCATTCTCACATAGAAGGCAAGTAAACAAGGGTGTATATCTATACTCAACAATATAAAAAAAACCTCTTTAACCGATAAGAGTGTTCAACTATGTGTATGCTTGTGCAAGTGTCCTAACATAGTTCATGCTAGCTAGTAAGTATAGGAAAAGAAACGGACATCATGTAAAATATTTTCTCACAACTTTCAACAAGATAAATCTTACACAGGTAAGTGTACCACTACACAACATCATCAATAAGAATGTCTTCAGTCCATCACAAGTCATCACAAATCAATCCCTGACATAGCTCACCTTGTCTCGCCACGTGTGTAATAGTAAAATGATTGCCCACATTGTCTCGCCACATGTGCATAATTATGTTCCCACCTTATCTCGCCAAATGCACAACCTACATATATATATCCCGCCTTGTCACACAGCATGTGAAAATATCAATAGCAACAATAGCACGATAGAAACAACGTGCAACCCCATAACAACAAATGCATGACATAAACCTCGTACATCACAATAACAACAACCGCACGGCAGAAACCTTGTGCGTCACCACAACAAGTGAAACAACAACAATGACAATAATACAAAGTACTACAAGTAAATCAACTCAAGAACCTTCGATCACAAGAAACGGTAGAACTTGTTCGCAAGGAATAACCATAATAAAGATTACTAGGCATAATAAGAATAGCTCAACAGGGAAGAAAATAAAATGTAACAATGGTCCCATAATGTATGGTTCAACAATAAGAAACTAATACGAGTTAAATAATTCTAAATAAGTGCAAGTCAACTAAGACATAGAATATCTAAGCTTCTTTTAGGGTTGGAAAATTACGAAAGAGATACAATAAATTTCATTAAAGGTAGACAGTGGGAAGATAACCATAACCTCAATTAAGGATGAACAATTACAAAAGGGATAACTATAACTTCAAATAAAGTTAAGTCGTTAGGGGAATTATAACATGGCAATAGAAGAGATAACAATTCGAATTGAGGCACATATGAATCAATAAACAATAAGAGTGGATCATGAAACAATTAGTTTTAATTAAAGCACGTAGAGGTGAAGCTAGTCATTAAGAAACGTATTAATAACAAAACAACTGCATATTCAGTGAACACAAGGACCTAAGAACCCTAAAAACCTAATTTCCACAAATAAGTTCGAGCACGTACTCGTCACCTCGCGTACACGGAATACAATCAGCATAGAAGACTCAAATACTAAGGGGTAGTTCCCCCACACAAGGTTAGGCAAGATACCTACCTCAAAGAAGACAAACTGATACTCTAAAATAGACTTCTCAGGTGAAATGACCTCCAGACGGCATAAATCTAACCAAAATAACTTCAAAACACAAATAAAACTCATAAGAAACTATTCTGGATCATAAAGTCTCAATCTTTATTAAAATCTTCGACCCAAAAGTCAACCCCCGGGCTCGCACCTCGGAACCCGACAAATTTCACAAAACCCGAACACCTATTCTGATATGAGTTCAACCATACTAAAATTATCAAATTCCGATTTTCGTCCCTCAAATCATGATTTTTCATTTTTAAAATTTTCTTCAAAAACCTCCATTTTCCTCAACTAAAAACACAAATTAAATGATAAAAATAAAGATAAAATCATGATATATAATAAATTCTAGGTAAAGAACACTTACCCATTCGATTTGCTTGAAAACCCCACAAAGAATAGCTCAAAGCGGAGCTTTACAAGTCAAGATATGATAAAAATGGTCTAACCCTGGATTTGAAGATCTTATATTCTGCCCATGTGAGTGTGCATTGCGAACACGGAAGAAGGGTCGCGTTCGCGAAGAAGAAAAAATGAGGTTGCCAAGAAGACCCTCCGCGAATGCGAGTGAAGCGACGCGAACGCGAAGAGCAGGGAACGGGAACCTACGTGAATGTGTAGGGAAACATGCGAATGCGAAGGGTAATGACCACCAGTGCTCAGGGCCTCGTTTCTACTATGCGAATGCGGAAGGAAGGGTGCTAACGCGAAGAAGGAAAGAGAAGGGCCTTCGCAAACGCGAGAGAATGAATGCGAACACGAAGAATAAATATGAGGCGAGTCTGCAAAACACTACATGAACGCCAAAGGCACTTCGCGATCGCTAAGAAGAACATCAGATGACAGAAAACAACATTTCAAAATAGGAGGAAATGACCTGTAGCCCATCCAAAACACACCCGAGGCCCCCCGGACCCGTCTAAGCACACAAACAAATTTTATAACCTAACACAGACTCACTCGGGATCTCAAATCACATCAAACAATGTTGAAACTACAATTCGCGCCAAGAAACGAACTTATGAACTTTCAAATGTTCCAAATTCAAAACCTCGTGCTGAAACCTATCAAATCAACCCAGAATGACGTCAAATTTTGTATGCAAATCCCAAATGACATAACAGAGTTGTTCCAACTCTGAATCCCATTCCAACACCGATATCACCAAAGTCAACTATTGGTCAAACCTCTCCACCTTCCTAACTTCAACTTTCCAACTTCCACTGAAATGCTTCCAATCACCCTACGGACCTCCAAATCTAAATCCGGATGCACGCCTAAGTCCAAAATCATCATACGAAGCTGTTGAAATCATCCAAAATACATTCTGGAGTTGTTTACAAGAAAGTCAAATTCCGGTCAACTCTTACCGCTTAAGCTTCCAAAACTTGAATCCTTCTTCTGGTCCGACTCTGAATCATCCGGTAACTGAATTCAATTATGCACGCAAGTAAATACACATAATACGAAGATGCTCAAGACCTTATGCCGCTGAACGGAACTTAAATTCTCAAAACGACCCACTGTGTCGTTACATCCTCCCCCTCTTAAAACAAATGTTCGTCCTCGAACGTGCCAAGAATCGCCTCGAAGTCACCAAATCACGGAATGCACACATCCAACATATACCCGCGGGTGACCCCCACATCACCCCAATCCACATAAGACTGATGACACCATCTCAACTGTAATTTATCCTTTCTACTAACACCGATAAGCCTTACAGTCAAAATTCTCCCTTCGATTCATCTCCAAAAGACCTGATTCTAAATACATACCCGGTATCAGTCTCAACCAGATGCAACAAATTATGCCTACACCCACAAAGTACGACCACCTAACATGACACACCACGCATATGCACATAATAACACATCTAATCACAATAGTTGCCCGCAAATCAAGCCAAAACCGACAATTAGCCTCATATCTGTGAGAACCCCATTTCAAACCTCCACAACGCTGACAATGATGCAAGAAACACGAAGACCTCATAACTATACACCCGGATAAACAAGTCACATCTAACACCACCCCCGTAAACTAAGCTCAATAAGCACATAACAAAAACGACTGAATATGTAAAGAGAAACACATAAGAGAAATATCAAATAAGCCCGACAGGCACAACCCTCTATCAATACCATACTACTGATCAATCTAAAAAGGAAAATCAAAGTATATAAACAAATCACAAGGATCTCATCCTGATATAACTTCCATCGCGGCACGCAACCCAGCTCAAATATATCAAATCACATGGAATCGCGAGGGTCTCACCCCCAACTCTGAATCAGAAGCCGAATACACATCATACCAATTGAATCTTCCACTAACTCAGTTTTTCCAATAAATTCACCACACTTACTGAATTCTCACCCCGGTAGAGTATCAAGTCACAAATTGTAACCAAATTACTCAGGAATCATATCAAACCTACCATAATGGACAGTAGGAATTCACTTCTAGTATTGTAACTCTCAATAATGGATAAAACAAACGATAGACATGGGCTACTACTCATAGAACCTCCCAACAAGGGCAAACACATAAATAAAGTGCTAATCATGAAACTCACCCATAAGTGAAGCAACAAATAAGGGAACTCGTCCCGATAAGCAGAACTGAAACAAAAATACAGATGGTTCCCCTCTTTAACAAATCAAAATAATACATGTATGACATCATATAACGCAGCGGCCTCAAGCCTACTATAGGAAACACATCAACGGGTCGGGCCTCCCCCTCTTAGTTGCCCTCTACTCGCCTGAATACCCCACTATGACACATATGTCCGTAGTCTGGGACAATCTCTCACCATGTGGCTGGTATCTCCACACTCAAAGCAATCTCTCTGCTGACGTGGCTGTGGAAAGTGTGCAGTAGGGGTACTCTGAGACCCATGAGCACCTGAGACACTTTGCGAAGCCAAAAGTGCAAAATGAACTGGCTGACCCACAAAACCTCTACCATGTCGTACCCTGCCTCCAAAATAAGGACCAGTAGATCTCTCAGGCCTACGAGTCCTCCTCGCTTCCCTGTCCTCTCCCTCATGACCTCACATGTCCTCTCTATCATGGCCCCGCTTGTCCTCTCTTTGCTGATCCCACATGCCCTCTACTCGGGTGAGCGATCCTTACCACCTGCTGAAATGAAATATCCGACTCTAACTCCCGGGCCATGAATATCATGCATGTGTCCCTCATTGAATCTACGGACACGCTCTCTAACTGTGGTGACCAAAACAGGTGCATGCCTAGAAAAATCACTGAATCTAACGGCATACTCTGATACTGACATAGTGCCTTGGCGCAACTACTCAAACTCTGTGTGCCATGCATCCCGAAGGGACTAAGGTACAAACTCTCTCAGGAACATCTCTGAAAACTAAAACCATGAAAGTGAAGCTGCCTCGACCGGGCTACCCAACTCATACGCCCGCCACCACTGATAAGCCTCTCCCTTGAGTTGGAACGTAACAAAAGCAACCCCGCTTGTCTCCACAATACCCATAGTACAAAGAATGCGGTGATTCTCCTCCAGGAAACCCTTGGCATCATCGGTTGTCAATCCACTGAAGGTAGGAGGGTGGTACTTCTTGTACCTCTCAAGTCTAAGTTATTCTTCCTCAGATGTTACTTCCTTAATCGCGAGCAGAACTGGGACCACAAGCTGTGTCACCATGACACATGGAACCTGGCCAACATGAACTTGCTGCTATGGAGTGTGGGCGGCGGGAGTCCTAGCTCCTTCCTGGTCTGTGAAGTAGCTGGTGCAGCCGGAATCAACCCCGTTTGAGCCACGTGTGTAATAGTAAAGTGAATGCCCACCTTGTTTCGCCATGTGTGTAATAGTAAAGTGAATGTCCACCTTGTTTCGCCACACGCGCATAATAATGTTCCCACCTTATCTCGCCACATGCACAACACACACACACACACACACACACACACACACATATATATATATATGTATATATATACCACAACAAGTACAACAACAACAATGACAATAATACAAAGTACGGTAAGTAAATCAACTCAAGAACCTTCGATCACAAGAAACGGTAGAATTAGTTCGCAAGGAATAACCATAATTGAAGAATACCAGGCGTAATAAGAACAACTCAACAAGGAAGAAAATAATATGTAACAATGGTCCCACACTGTACGGTTCAACAACAAGAAACTAACACGAGTCAAATAATTCCAAATAAGGGCAAGTCAACTAAGCATAGGATATCGAAGCTTCTTTTAGGGTTGGGAAATTACGAAAGAGATATAACAAATTCTATTAAAGGTAGACAACGGGAAGATAACCATAACCTCAATTAAGGATGAATAATTACAAAAGAGATAAATATAACTTCAAAATTAAAGATAAGTCATTAGAGGTGATAATATGGCAATAGAAGAGATAAGAGTTCCAATTGAGGCACATATGAATCAAATAAATAATAAGAGTGGATCATGAAGCAATTAGTTCTAATTAAAGCAGTTAGAGGTGAACCTAGTCATTAAGAAACGTATTCATAACAAAACAACTGCATATTCAATGAACACAAGGACCAAAAAACCCTAAAAGGCCAATTTCCACAAATAAGTCTGAGCACGTACTCGTCACCTCGCGTACATGGACTACAATCAGCATAGAAGACTCAAATCCTAAGGGGTAGTTCCCTCACACAAGGTTAGGCAAGATACTTACCTCAAATAAGACAAACTGATACTCTAAAATGGACTTCTCGGGTGAAATGACCTCTGGATGGCTCAAATCTAACCAAAATAACTTCAAAGCACAAATAAAACTCATAAGAAACTATTTCCGATCATAACGTCTCGATTTTTATCAAAATTTAAAAACCGACCCAAAAGTGGACCCCTGGGGCCGCACCTCGGAACCCGACAAATTTCACATAACTCGAACACCCATTCCGATATGAGTCAACCATACTAAAATTATCAAATTCCATTACCATTTCGTCCCTCAAATCATGATTTTTCATTTTGAAAATTTTCTTCAAAAACCACCATTTTCCTCAACTCAAAACACAAATTAAATGATAAAAATAAAGATAAAATTATGAAATATAATAAATTCTAGGTGAAGAACACTTACCCAACCGATTTTCTTAAAAACCCACAAAGAATCGCTCAAAGTTGAGCTCTAAAAGTCAAGATATGATAAAAATGGTCTAACTCTCGATTTGAAGATCTTATATTCTACCCAGGTGATTGTGCATAGCGAATGCGGAGTAAGGGTCGCGTTTGCGCAGAAGAAAAATGAGGGTGCCAAGAAGACCCTTCGCGAACGTGAGTCAAGCGACGCGAACACGAAGAATAGGGAACGGGAACCTATGCAAAGGCGTAGGGGAACACGCGAACGCGAAGAGTAATGACCACCAGTGCTCAGGGCATGGTTTCTACTATGTGAACGCGGAAGGAAGGATGCTAACGCAAACGCGAAGAAGGAAAAAGGCAGACCTTCGCGAACGCGAGAGCATGAATGCGAACGCGAAGAAGAAATACGAGGATTGTCAGCAGAACACTACGCGAACGCGAAAGGCACTTTGCGATCGCGAAGAAGAACATGGGATGACAGAAAACACCAGTTCAAAATAGGAGGAAATGACCTGTAGCCCATCCGAAACACAGCCGAGGTCCCCGGGACCTTGTCTAAACAAACAAACAAGTTCTATAACTTAACACGGAATCGCTCGGGGTCTCAAATCACATCAAACAATGCGTAAACTACAATTCACGCCATGAAACAAACTTATGAACTTTCAAATCTTTCAACTTCAAAAACTCGTGTCAAAACCTATCAAATCAACTCGGAATGACGTCAAATTTTGCAGGCAAATCCCAAATGACATAACGGAGGTGTTCCAATGCTCGAAATCGTATTCCGACCCCGATATCACCAAATTCAACTATTTGTAAAACATCTCTACCTTCCTAACTTCAACTTTCAAACTTTCATCGAAATGCTTCCAATCACCCTACAGACCTCCAAATCCAAAGCTGGACGCACGCCCAAGTACAAAATCACCATATGAAGTTGTTGAAATTATCCAAAACCCATTCCGGAGCCGTTTACACAAAAGTCAAATTCTGACCAACTCTTACCGCTTAAGCTTCCAAAACTTGAATCCTTCTTCCGATTCGACTTTGAATCATCCGGTAACTGATAACAACCATGCACGCAAGTAAATACACATAATATAAAGCTGCTCAAGACATTAGGCCGTCGAACGGAACTTAAATTCTCAAAATTATCGGTCGGGTCGTTACACCCCATTATTTCTTTTAATCTTGATATCTAATAAGGTATCACTTTTCCGAGATCCTTTCTTTAATATGTGTAAGATGCAAAGCCATCATTTCTATCTCGTCATTCATGTCATTGCTTAAATCAACAAATCAAAAATAATACAAAACGATCATATATCCACCAATAATTTTGTGAAAGTTGATAAACAAAATTTAAATAAATATTTTGTATTTCAAATACTTCTAATTATATTACATACTAATAGCCTGTTTGACCAAGTTTTTTCTTGGCCAAAAGTGTTTTTTTTTTGTTGTCAAAAATGCTTTTTTCTTCAAAGTTAAGGTGTTTGACCAAGCTTTTTGAAGGAAAAAAATGCTTTTGAGTAGAAGCAAAGGCAGTTTTTGAGAAGCAGAAAAAATAGCTTCTCTCCAAAAATATTTTTGAAAAAAACTTTTGAGCAAAAATACACTTAGAAGCACTTTTTAACAGCTTGACCAAACACTAATTGTTGCTCAAAAGTGCTTTTTAAATTTATTAGCCATACAAAACTGCTTATCACCAAAAGTAATTTTCTTAAAAGCACTTTTGAAAAAAGCACTTCTAAAAATAAGCAAATTTTTCCAGCTTGGCCAAATATGCTATAAATCTAGTATTGACTTTTAATTATTAATCAAGCTTGAGTCCGGAACCAAAATGTGGTTCTTTTGGACTCAAAGAGCCAAAATGTATAGGGAAAATATATAGTGACCTTTTTATATATAACGCCCTTTTAAAGGGCGCTATACTTTAACGGTCGTTTGCCCGTTAAGGTATAGAACCCTTTTAAAAGGCGCTATATTTGAATCAACATGTTGCAGGAAAAACAGATAAATAGAATTTAATGTACTAAAAGAAGAGTATTGTGTTGGGTGGTGCAATGGTTAAAGTCTAGGTATGAAGTTGGTTTTGGCCTTGAGGTCCAAGGTTCAATTCTTTCCACCACCAATATTTTGTTTTCCAATTTTTTTTTTTTTAATTTTTCTTTTCTTTTCATTATTTGGTTTAAGTATTTAGATAAATACTTTAATATTTATAATTACTTTTCAATGTAATTAAAATAAGTTAATATTTATTGGAAAATTATGATTTTTGGATTCATTTAAAGTAAAAAAAAAAAGAGAAGCCTTTTATTATTTCGTTAAAAAATCTACCGACATTTTTAATAGTTATTATTTTGTATTATATGTAAAATAAAATTATTTTTTCTCCTTTTATTTTCAAATTAGAATTATGTGTTTTATTATATAGTTAAAATTTTCATAAGACAACAATATATATATAGTTTAATCTATTGCTTGAATTTTTTTATTTGTTGATATCTTGCTTTTTAAATTTAGTTATTAAAATTTTAGTTATATTTTCACTATATGAATTTTATTAATCGAAATTTTTGTTATAAATCTTATAATTTTCTTATCATTAAATATAAATTATTATAACTATTTAATCATTAAAATTATAATTGAAGAATTATTATTGTCTAAGTAATGAATTATGATTTTCATATTCTTATCAGGATAATTAATTAAATGATTGTTCATAAACTAAATGGTTATAATACGGTTTAGTTTATAAAAATTTAGTATAGAAAAATTAATTAAATGGTTTTTCATAAATTAAATAGTTATATTTAGTTTAGTTTAGGATAATTCTTATTAGGAAAAATTTAGTCTATGAGCAACCATTTATTTTTAGTTTTCCTAATAGGAATATAAGAATTATATTTCATTACTTAGCTAATAATAATCCTAATGAATTATAAGAACAACCATATTCTTATTTAAAATTTTTAAATGGATAATACAATTACAATAGCCAAGGAATAAAAGGAGAAATAAGAAATACATTTGAGGAAAAATATAAAAAATATAATTAGAATTTTGATTAATAAATAAAATTTTAAAAAGAAAGATATAAAAAAATTCAAGCAATAGCTTAAATTACGTATATTATTCTCTTATGAAAAATTTAACTATAAAATAAAACTCATATTCTAATTTGAAAATAAAAGGAGACAAAAATAAATTTGTTTTATGTATAGTACAAAAAGAAACTATTAAAATTGTCTGTAGATTTTTTAACGAAATAATAAAAGGCTTCTCTTTTTTTTTTTTTTTAGTTTAAATGAATTCAAAAATCATAATTTTCTAATAAATATTATATTATTTTAATTACATTGAAAAGTAATTATAAATATTAAAGTACTTATATCTAAATACTTAAACAAAATAATTAAAAGAAAAGAAAATAAAAATATTGCTAGTGGAAGGAATCGAAGCCTGGAAATCAAGGCCAAAATCAATTTCATACATAATAATGGCACAACAGTTTTAATGTTTAGATATCTTCCTTGCAGATAAAGTCTATCTTATTATCTCATAACTTGAAAGTCAATCCTTACGTAACATAGTTATTTGTTAATTTAAAACGTATTTTATTTGTTACGGAATAAGTAATTACAATGAGCATATATATCAAAGAAGTTGTTTTTAAACTTGTTATCGCTTCTGTGTTAAAACTCAGAAAATCAGAAGAACTGTTAGAAGAAACAGAA
>ML389584.1:0-25187 GCA_005239525.1 Nicotiana knightiana | reverse complement strand
TCCAATAACAACAATGGTGATAATGATCAAACTGTGGAACAAGATCGTGTAAAGCAAATGATTGCAGAGTATGTGAGCCAAGATTTGCAAGAATTTTCAAGAGGGTTACCGACAGCGTTACCTACACCGCCGACGCCACCCCCCAATAACACCATCACCATGGAAAATCCTCAATCTGGGTTGGCAAACTCAGGAAGAGGAGATACTCCTAATGAATCTCTCGAAACGAGACCAGGTATATCTAATAACTCAAAATTACAAAATTTACTGCTAACCATGCAGAAACAGATGAAGGAGCAGAATGATCGCATCGAACAAATTCCTGGAGTACCACCTATCATCAAAGGCATCGATGTTGATAGATATTCTCAACAACCTTGGAAGCCAAGTGTGACACCCTTGCCTATACCCAAGATGTTTAAAATGCTTGACGTTCCCAAATATGATAGAACAACTGATCCACGCGACCATGTGACTGCTTTCACTAATGGGGTAAAAGGCAACGACTTAACGAAACAAGAGAATGAATCAGTCCTTGTCAAAAAGTTTGGGGAAACACTTACCAAAGGGGCCCTAACTTGGTATTCTCTTCTCCCTGAAAATTCTATTTACTCTTTGGCTGAGCTTGCAGATTCGTTTATAAAAGCACACTCTGGTGCACAAAAAGTTGAGAAGAGAATGGAAGACATATTCAAAATAAAACAAGGAGACACGAAACTACTCCGTGAGTTTGTAGACAGGTTTCAACGAGAAAGAATGCAGTTACCCAGGGTGCCTGATAATTGGGCAGCCATGGAATTTGCAAGAAACCTGAACGTTAAAAGCTCAGAAGCCACGAGGCGACTTAAAGAGAATCTAAGAGAATTCCCTACTACAACATGGAATGATGTATATAACAGGTACATTACTAAACTCAGAATAAAAGAAGATATCATTGTTCGTTTGAGAGATGAAGATCATTCCAGATCCAGACGTCCTGAATCAGTTAGAAGATCAGGTAAAAACATGTACGATCCTTACTTAGGACCCTCGGAACGCGATATCCGCCCCAGGTTCGAAAAAACTAGGTAGGACTATAGACCACAAGGAAGAGATGTAGTCTCATCCTCATCTAGATCCAGAAAAGATTGAGATGAACAACCTAGAGGTAGTACTCAAATTGGGGATCATACCTTTAATGTAAGTACTACTGAACTTGTCTTAATTTTGAGGAACATGGGAGAAAAGGTTAAGTGGCCCAAAGAGATGCGGTCAAATCCAAGTAGAAGAAACCCATATCACTGGTGTGAATTTCACAACGATCATGTGCACAAAACTGCGGATTGCATTACAAGGTGAAATAGAAAATTTGTTAAAACAGGGTTATTTAACATAATTGTTTAGTGATAAAGGTAAATAGACATATATGAGGAAAATGCAGGAGCCCCCAAAGCCTCCTTCTCCAAAATGAATCGTTAACGTAATACACGGGGGTGAAGAAGTAAACAGAGTGATTTGCAAAGCAACCATAAAGTTCATAATTACACATGGGAAACGGGCTCGTGGAGAAGACGATATAACCTTCGATGATGCAAATATCAGCGAATTAATGCTTCCGCACAATGATGCTCTTGTAATATCTTTACTTATTCATGACACTAACGTAAAAAGAATGTTGATTGATCCAGGCAGTTCAGTCAATATCATTTTGCTAAGAGTCGTGGAAGAAATTCTACTGGGGAATCAAGTAATCCCAAAAGCACGAGCCATATCAGGGTTTGATAACTCTACGGTTATAACAAAAGGAGAAATTGAGCTTAGCACTTATGCTGAGGGGGTGATCAAAAGTGCTAGGTTCCAAGTCATCGATACTGACATGGCTTATAACGTGATCATTGGAAGGCCATGGATCCACGACATGAAAGCGATACCCTCCACGTTGCATCAGGTAATTAAATTTCCCTCTGAATGGGGGATTCAACAAATCAAAGGAGATCAGCAGACCGCAAGAAATATAAACTCTATGGTACACTACAACAAGAAAATAAAGGTGGAAGAATTACGAGATAAGGGATTTTCCCAAGCAGGTAACGCAACCCAAACAAGCATGGAATAAATTACTACCCAAATAGGTACGAAAGGTATTATTGCTGAAACAGGTACGAAAGAAAATACTTACGAGAAGGAAAATCAAGTTACCATAGAAGGTATACTATACCACACAGAAACAGATTCCAGACCGGACGTCATTCGTGAACCGGAGGAAGATGAGCACATCAAAACAACTGTGTAAGAGCTCGTAGATGTTCCATTATTTGAACAAAAGCCTGAGCAGAAAGTGTATATAGGCACGAGGCTAGGCCCCGCTCAAAGAGGTAAGTTAATTGATTATTTAAAGGCTAACACAGACTGCTTTGCGTGGTCCCACTCAGATATGACAGGCATCCCATCAGAAGTGATGACTCATAAACTAAATGAAGATCTATCCTTCGTACCTGTTAAGCAGAAGAAAAGAAAGCAAGGACCATTCAAGAACCAAGTGATCGACGAAGAGGTACAAAAACTCTTGAAGATTGGTTCGATATGAGAGGTAACGTACCCTAACTGGCTAGCAAACACCGTGGTAGTACCTAAAAAGAATGGCAAGTGGAGGGTATGCGTATATTATACTGATTTAAACAAAGCATGCCCCAAGGACTCATTCCCATTGCCTCATATAGATCAAATGATTAATGCCACCGCAAGTCATGAACTATTAAGCTTTCTAGATGTATATTCTGGTTATAATCAGATTAAAATGGATCCTTTAGACGAGGGAAAAACCTCCTTTATCACGAACATGGGGACTTATTGTTATAAAGTCATGCCTTTTGGCCTAAAAAACGCTGGAGCCACCTATCAAAGGCTAGTGACCAAGATGTTCCAAGAACATCTGGGAAAAACGATGGAGGTTTACATTGATGACATGTTGGTAAAGTCAATACACNTGAAGCTAAATCCAGAGAAATGCGCTTTTGGAGTGCAATCAGGTAAATTTTTGGGTTTCCTTGTGTCAAACAGAGGAATAGAGGTAAATCCCGCTCAAATTAAAGCTATAAAGGAAATACCTAATATTTTAACAAATAAAAAGGAAGTTCAAAGACAGACATGGAGAATAGCAGCGTTTATTTCTAAATCTTCCGAAAAAAGTTTTAAATTCTTCTCAGTTCTCAAAAAGCAGAATCAGTTTGAATGGACTGAAGAATGTCAGCAAGACCTCAAGAACCTGAAGATTTATCTATCGAAACCACCACTGATTTCAAAGACAAAAGAAGGGGAAAGATTGTACATCTACCTGGCTGTCTAAAAAATTGCTGTAAGTGCAGCATTGGTAAGAGAAGAGAAAGGTAAATAATCACCTATCTATTATGTAAGTAAGACTTTTCTAGATGCTGAGACTAGATATCCACATCTGGAAAAGTTAGCCTTAGCTTTAATAATGACATCTAGAAAATTACGACCCTATTTTCAATGCCATCCAATCACCGTTGTGACCTCATATCCTTTAAGAAATATTCTGGATAAACAGGAATTGTCAGGAAGATTAGCCAAGTGGGCCATAGAATTAAGTGAGCATGAAATAATCTATCAGCCTAGGACTGCAATTAAGTCTCAAATACTAGCTGATTTTGTTGCTGACTTTAGTAATAGCATTGTATCTGAAGTAGAAAAAGAGTTACAAATCTTTAACGGTGTTAATCCAGGCCTATGGACCTTGTTCATTGATGGTTCTTCAAATATAAAAGGCGCTGGCTTAGGCATAGTTTTGATATCACCCACGGGTGAAAAGACACGGCAATCTATAAAGTGTTATCCTATCACTAACAATGAAGCAGAGTACGAAGCTGTTATTGCAGGGCTTGAACTCGCACGGGAGCTCTCAATCGAGCAAATTGTGATCAACAACGACTCCCAACTGGTAGTAAATTAGATACAGGGGACTTACATCGCTCGAGAGACTAGAATGCAATAGTATCTTGAAAAAGCACAAGAGCTCGTGAGACAATTCAAAACATGGAAGGTAATGCAAATACCTAGAGAGGAAAATGCAGAAGCAGATGCATTAGCTAACCTCACAGCAGTAACGAAAGTAACGAACAAAGACAATATAATTGCCGCTCAACTATTTCATTCAATAATAAACCAGGATAGGAATGATGTAACTTTCAACAACCTAACCTGGGACTGGAGAAACAAAATTCTTAATTTTTTTGCAGAATGACATCGTACTGAAAATAGGAAAGCAACTCAAGCGTTTTGCCGCAGAGCTGCATGGTACTGCCTGATTCGCAACTCACTTTATCGCAAGATGTTCGGAGGACCCCTATCTAAATGCCTCGGACCTAACCAAACAAAATTTGTGATGAAAGAAGTCCACGAAGGACACTGTGGAAATCACTCAGGGGCGAGATCCTTAGTGAAAACACTAATCAGAGCTGGATACTATTGGCCTAAGATGGAAGAAGAAGCCGAGAATTTTGTATCCAAATGTGACAGATGCCAATTTTGTATCCAAATGTGATAGATGCCAAAGGTTTGCCAATAACATGCATCGACCAACGGACTTATTACACTCAATAATATCCCCATGGTATTTCATGAAATGAGTATGGACATAGTGGGACCTCTTCCCACAGCCATAGGACAGGTACGGTTTTTACTCGTACTAACCGACTATTTTACAAAATGGGTAGGGACAGAAGCATTCAAACAAGTGCGAGAAAAGGAAGTTAAAAGCTTCTTATGGCGAAGCATAATATGCCGATTTGGAATACCAAAGGAAATCGTGTGTGATAATGGCCCACAATTCATTGGCTCGCAAATCACAGAATTCTTCGAAAGTTGGCAAATCAAGCGGATCACTTCAACGTCGTACCACCCCGTGGCTAATGGTCAAGCTGAGTCAACGAATAAGTTCATCATTAACAATCTAAAGAAGAGGATGGATAAAGCCAAAGGAAATTGGTCTGAAGAGTTACCAGCGGTACTATGGGCATACAGAACAACTTCGAAGATAGCCACGGGAGAAACTCCGTTCACACTTGTTTATGGATCAGAAGCCTTAATACCTGTGGAGATTGGCGAACCAAGCATAAGGTTCTTAACAGCCATGAAAGGTGAAAATGACGACGAATTAAGGACCAACCTGGACCTGCTCGAACCACGGAGAGAAGCAACATTGATATAGATGGCAACTCAAAAATAAAACATAGAGCGTTATTACAACCGTAAAGCTCATCTCAGGTACTTAAAAATTGGGGACTTCGTCCTCAAAAAATTCTTTCAATCAACAAAAGAAGCAGGTGCAGGAAAGCTAAATCCAAACCGGGAAGGACCTTACAAAAGCCGAGGCAGAACTAGGAAAGGCGCCTATGAGTTTGAAGCTATGAACGACAGAGTTCTACCAACAAGTTGGAACGCCATCCATCTAAGAAGTATTAATTCTAAAAGAAAAGAATACCCAGCGTCAGGTATCACACGTTCGATTTTATTTTGAACATTTAAAAATTTTACTAACTTTTTTAGATGATAGGCACAAAGCTAACCCATCACCAGATGATGATATTAGACCTGTAAAGACGCGAGGAAATGACACAATTCCCGGTCTAGGGTTATACTTTATGATGGACGTTTTAAAAGGGTTAAGCAGTCATCATCTTAAAAAACTATATATCTTCGAGTCCGGAATGTTTTTCCGTTTCAGGAAAAGGACCACAAGGAAGGACTAATCAAGTGCTCGAGATTTCATTCTTCAAAGCTCAAACACTTGGGGGACTGTACAATATGGAAGGCTAAGACGAAGCAAAGAAGACTATCAGAAAGTCAAAAGCTCGAGCCTGAAGACCCATCTACCCAACGAGACAAGTGACACGAGCAGAATCGAAAGAAATCAAAAGAGCCATCCAAATACAAAGCCTAATGCAAAAAGCAAAAACCTTCGAACATATTCAGGTTGAAAGGCAAAATATTAGTCACGAGAAAGAAATGTACATCTTTATACTTATTCAAAACTGTTGTAACAAAAACAGTTAGGGGTAAAAGATCATCATCAATGTACTCATTCAAAAAACTGTTCTCAAATAAAACAGTTATGGATGAAAGATCTAAATCCTTGTATTTGTTCAAGAAACTGTTATCAAATAAAAATAGTTACGAATAAGAAAACATTTCCCGCGTACTTATTAGAAAACTGTTTCCAAAATAGTTGCGGCTAAAAACCCCAATCTTTATAAAAACTGTTACTAGTAAAAAATAGTTGTTTCCTTGTATTAATATCGAAAAAACTGTTACTTATGAAAAACAACTACGAAATACAAGAGTATATCAAATCTGTTAAACAAAAACAGTTGCAAACATGAGTTTTAGACGATAACCAAACACATGTAAAATGTCATGGAAGTTCAAACAAAAAACTTTCCTTGGAAACATTCTTAAACATGTGTAAAATTCCTATCACTCTATTGCATTATCATGAAGTTGAGACGTCTTCTTCATGTCAATTATAAAGGGCCCTCTTCCATAAATTATGTCTATTACAAAAAAGGCGCACATTTAATATGACACCGTGCCTATTATAAAAAAGGTACGAGTAGTCGAAAGCATTCCACATGCAAAACTCGAAGGTAAAATTAAAACCTCGAAAAATAAAGCATGCAAAAGACTTAAAGAGTAAAACAGAAACTCAACAAAAGTCGAACTAACATTTATATATTAAAACGGCTAAAACTAAGTATTAACTTATACTTAGCCGTATAAAATTTTTATATATACATTGTGGTGCCCCTAAGTTGTCATTTGGGGACTTAAAGGAAATCCAAATTTGCCCCCTATGAGACTGGGGGTAACCACCAATTGATACAAAGAAAAAGAAAAAAAAGGGATAAACCAACTAAATCTTTTCAAAAGAGTGGTTAACTTCAGTGGCAGAGGGAGCGGGAGCAACTGGGGATGAAGAGGCATGAGCAGATGGAATCTCACCATCAGGTGAAGAGAGGTAAGAACCTGTTGAGCCTTCTCCATGGCTTCCTTAATTTTGGCTATTTCAGCACTAAGGTCAAAACCCTCTTGACTCATTTCCATCAACGTTTCAAGGCGAGAATTCATATACGCCCAGCTCACATCGACAGCAGCCACCTCTTCCAAATCTTCATAATCCTTTGCCCACACTTGAAGCTCAGCTCTCAACCCGTCCTTCTCTGCCTCCGCAGCTTCATGGGCAGCCCTTAATGGAACAATCGACTCCTCTAAAGTTTGAGCTTTGTCTAAAGCCCTACGAAGATCTTCTTGAGTACGAGTGAGTGATTGCACGAGCTCGCCTGAGTATTCCTCCTTCTTCCCCAACAAGTTCGTCAAGTCTCTAATCTCCTATGAGGCACGGGACAGCTGCTCCGCGAATGAAGACTCCAGAATACTCTTATCTTTATCAGCTTGACTACAAGAAGCCCTCTCCACTACTAGTTCTGCTGCCATGAGTCTCATCTGCCACTTCAAGGTACTCTTTTCCTCTTCTAAAGCATCCATGTCAATCCTTAAGCTATCATACTGTGCTCTCCAATTATCAACATCGGCCTACAACTCTCTTGTCTCTTGGTCCATGTTTGAAATCCTCTTCATAAGCTCCATGCCTATAAGGTTAATCTTCAAGAAATAAACCAGTCAGATATGGTAAATTTCATATACAAGAGTGAAAGAAGATAACTTGCATCATACCTTCAAAGAAGTATGCACGACCTCATAGGACCATGTAAGAGCACCGTGGCTGGCTAGCTTTGCTTTCTCAGAGGGACATATCAAAGGATTGAGCCACACTTCGGGCTCACCCGTCTTCTTGAAAAGGTTTCCCTCAGCTGGAACCTCTATTACCACCTGCCACATCTCTCTGCTGGAAGACCCTACTTCCCTAACGGAAGGCATGAAAGCAGGCAGAGATGGAAAAACAACAGGCACAGAAGGTTGAGGAGCTGGAGAAGCCACGGGCAAAGCAGCAGGCATAGAGAGTTGAAAAGCTGGAGAAGCCACGGGCAAACCAGCAGGCACAGCAGAAGTTGAAATAGCCAAAGGAACAGACGAAAAAACTTATCTCAAAGAAGCAGAAAAGGCAGCAGCTAGAGGGACGTCGTCAGGAGCAAGATCAACACCCTCATGAATAGGGGAATGTGAAACATCATCAAGGACAGGGGGCTCAATCACGGACACGGAAGGAAAGGTTAAGGCTGTAAGCTCATCATCTAAAACCATTCGCCTTCTTCGTGGCCTGTTCACTAAAGCACCCTCTTCTTCTTCTTCTACGGAACCAGACTCACTGATCTTCCTCTTCGAGGAAGATGAACCAACAATAATTTCCTCGGCTTGAGCCAATGACATCTTCGAGATAGATGAAGCAGACACCCCATGAGCAGAGAACCCTATCAAAAAGGGGAAAAAGTTAAACGACAAAAAAAAGAGACTCGAGTAAGGAAAGAATCAAGAACAAGAGCTTAACTTACCGTGGGTCTTTACTTGCCAACTGTACCTCCCAGCGAGGTACTTCCAAGATCTCTCTTCTGAAGGAGCAACAAATAACAATTTTTCTACCCAATCACGAATACTGGAGACATTCTCAACAGTATTCATGATTTCTTAGAGAAGAAAAAAAAGATACGGTGTTAATAAAACATCTCAAGTTAAAACAAGAAAAAGTAAATGTGAGCTAAAGCATACTCACGTGCGCGATTCCACTTCTCAGGGAAGGGAAGATTTTCTTCACCCACTAAACCAACAGTGGGTACAAAAACATACCGAAGGTACCGGCCCCTATCCTTATCGTCTCCAGGGGTTATCAACACTCTTTTGCTTCTAGAAGTCAGAGTAAAAACCCCTTCACGAAATAAGGTAGGAGAGTAGAGGTGAATAAGATGGTTGAAGGTAAAAGGAACTGAGGCTAAAGAAGCCAAACTCCTAAGACACGCGACAACTCGTCACACAAGCGGGCCAACTTGTCCTAAGCAGATATTGAAAAAACGGCAAAACTCAATTATAACTGGGTCAATGGGAGGTCTAAACCCTAAAGTGAAAGGATACGTATAAACAAAAGAATATCCCGTCTTGTAAGACGTTATTCTTTGATTACTATTCAGAATATAGACAGGAAAGTCAGACTTCCAAAAGCACTCCCTACGAACAAGGGAAATCTGACCCTCAGTTATAAGGGTTGGATATCTTTCGACACTATCAAGAGAAGAAGATTGATCTACAAGAACTTGACTATCCCTAGCAAAAACAAACTCAACAGGGAAAATTTCATCGACTCCAGGTTCACGAAGGCGTTCGCCTCTACCTCTAGACAAAGAGTGAGAAACCCTAAATCTCGGAGAAACTGGAGATCTAGTGGAAGAAGGAGGAACTATCTAACAAGAAGAGGAGCCCATCGAAGGAGTGGATCCTAGACTTCTAAGTCTACCACCCCTCCGACTCCTAGTCGGAGCAGAAGATGGCGCTAAGCTTTCAATGCATATTACTCTTTGAGGTTGGTTTGAAGAAGACATGTTTACAAAGGCAAAGAAGAAAGTTCTTTACAAAAGACAAAGTTAGAAAAGTGTTTCGTGGACGCAAAGAAAAGAAAAAAAGTATTTATACTTGAAGACAACCGTCAAACATGAAGAAAAAGGAAAATAATGATGAAAAGTCATAATTGAAGATGTCACTTCGGGACTGGCACAACCGCAAAAAGCCCGAAAAGGTGCCGAGTAAATGCAGAACCAATCTGAAAAGGAGACGTGGTATGAGAATTAAATGGAAGTGACAAACGACGCCTATGGTGCAGAGAAGGATACAATGATTCAAGGAAAAGCGGCGGCAAAATATTCCCGCCATAAATGAATATCCACTTACCAAATATTAATCGTTAAATATATGGTAAGTGGGGGGGGGGGACTATCTGTATTGGTAAAAAAAGAGTTTCATACGTAAGCCAACTTTTGACAACTCAGCCAGACACGTGGACATAGGAAAACTCGATAGCTGGGTGTGATTCTTTGAAGACGTACGGTACAAAGAGGCGCGGTTTAGTAAACCCACGAACTTATCAGCCACGGGAAACTCAACTTGATCAAAATGGGAGAGAGGCGCGGTCAGAATAAATAGACAAAGCTACGGGCAGATTCAAGGACCCACAATTGATTACTCGAACGTTATGTAACCGAACCCAATTACCATTATGCTTTGTAACGCCTCATTAATATCATAATTAGTCATTAATGAGGAACCATAGCAAAAGTCGTACGTTATAAGAATCTCCTATATAAGGGAGGGGAATACAGCTTGTAAAGGCATCTGGTTCTCGAATACAATCAACTTCGATCTTCTATTTTTCTGCAATATTGTCTATTATTCATTTTTCTCTATTTATCTTGGTTATCAGTAACTCGTATTCATCTTAAAAATAAGCTTTAGTCAAAGGGTCTAATTCTTTGGTTAAACATGACATCCTTCTTTGGCTTAAAGGATGATTTCACATGTTTTGCTCTAGCACATGCATCACATACTCTGTGCTCATTGAATTTTGAATTTTTCAGACCACGAACCAGGTCCTTCTGTATCAATTTATTCAGAAGTGAGAAGCTTGCATGCCCCAATCTTCTATGACATAGTTCTGCATCATCATCAACCGCCTTCAAGCAACTCATATCACCAGCTTCCAGAGATTCAAAGTCAGCAACATAGATGTTCTTGTACGTTTTGGCTACTAGAACCACTTCCCCAGTTACCAGACTAGTAACTGTGCACACTTTAGACAAGAACTCTACTTTGTTCCCTTTATCACAAATTTGGGAGACACTCAAGAGACTGTACTTTAGCCCATCTACATAGTACACATTCTCAATTGAGTGCAAAAGAGACTTTCCAACTCTTCCAACGCCGAGGATGTATCCCTTTTTTCCATTGCCAAAGGATACATCCCCTCCTTGCAGGGCCTTCAGTGAGAGAAAATCCATGGTGTTCCCAGTCATATGCTTTGAGAATCTACTTTCCATGATCCATTTTAGTCGTGTTCCTCTCATTGGTCCCTGCACATATAGATTACAGGTTAGATTTAGGAACCCAAGCAAGTTTGGGTCCCTTGTAATGAGGAAAAAGGTGGATAAAAGCTTTTCTAGTCCATGCATGCAAGATACGATTTTTACAAGTAGCACCTGGACCCCTTTTAGTAGTCACTTTTCCAGCAAACACTTTGTTTTTCTGAACAGACTAAACCCTGGCATGACAGTTTTCCTTGAAGTGCCCATTGTTCCCACAGTGGGTACAAAGCCAGTTGTCTGGAACAGTAACGTACTTACTATGAGGGTTGTAAGGAGTTTTCTCTTTTTGGAACCCAATCCTCTGCCTGTTTACACTGTTGTTAAAGTACATGGCAGTGACATCATCTGTGGACCAGGTCCACTTAAGATACTTTTCAAGATAAATTTTTAATTTCACCAATTCAGCTTGAAGTTGCCTGTTTTTCTCGAGTTCACCACATAGACTAAGTTTCGCATTGTTTAATTCCTTTTCAAGCTTGATGTGTGCCTCACTAGCTACTTCTTTCCCTTTCTCAATACTCACAGGCCTATGTTCTGATTTGAGCCCCTCAGTTGTTTCTTCTAGGTCTGTGATTACCACCAAGAGGTCGTCCCTTTCTTTTTCAATAACAACATTTTTTTCTTCCAGAGTGTTCTTTTCTTTGCTCATGTTCTCTATGGTTTCCTTCAGGTAAACAATCACTACAATGCAAGTTGTTAGAGTTGTGTTTCTAGCAATTAACACTGTTTCATTCTGTTTCTAGCAATCCTGTCTCCTTCAGGTAAACAATCTTTTACCTGAAGTGTTAATTGCTAGAAACAGAATGAAAACGAGACAGGATTTTTATGTGAAAAAATCCCAACTCAAGGGGACAAAAATCACGACCTACGCTGGTAGGATTTCAACTTCACTAACTTGTAACTCAACTATTACAAGCCACTTTGTAATGACTTTATTACAAAGACTTCAATCACACTAACTTGTAATACACTTATCACAAGTCACCTTGTCACTCACTAGTTACAAAGACTTTAACCTATGACTAACTCTAGTCACAACACAAACTCAGATGATTTATGATTTGGGTTTCCTAAAATAAGGCTTCTAACAAAAGCACGATAGGAGTAACGGTAAGGAACAAAATACAAGATTACAACTCAATTAAGGACGCATCTAGACTCATAGTGGAACTGGTCCATAGTAGAGTTGTCTTCTTGTTCTTGACACACTTGAGACTTCAATGCAAGTTGAGCTCTTCAATGCTTGAGAGAATATTTAATAAATGCTCAAGTAAATATTTTGTTTTCCTTGCACCATGCTATTATATCTTCAATACATCCCAAGGATGATGTCCATTCATAGTTGGTACACACTTGCTCCAATGGGAAGTGACTGCTACATTGTCTCTATACTGTAGCGTGCACAGTTGCAGGCAGTCACTTTCTGCAGCTGCTTTACAACTGTAGAGTTGACTTGTACTTTTTCTAGGGAAACATCAAGGAATCAGGTCCCGAAACTGTTTCTTGTGGATCCACAAAGTACACTGTCTAGATTACTTTGGGTCTATTGCTGAATGATCTACCAGGTATGCATAAGGTTCTTTATCTGGTTCTAAGTAAAAGTTTTGTTAGATCATCAAAATATAAGACCAAGAGACTTTAAATACATCAAAGTTTAAACAGTTAGAAATTACATAGAAAGTGCAATAGATTAGGAGTAACATTTCTAATAAAATATATGTTGGAAAATATATGACGGGTTGACCCTCAAAATTAAAAGTGTCACTCTTTGACTCTCTTTTCAAAGTCCTTTCATCTTTTCCTCGCGGTGTTTGTTCACTATCGATCTCTCGTCCGTAATTAGCCTTGAACAGAATTCACAGCTCGATTTAGATTGTATCCCTAGACAATCTGACTTGTAGACAACGCCTCGTAATGCGGTAGGGTCCGGACACAATGGTGCTCTCACCCTTTCTGGCACCCCCTTCCATGGGACGGAGGACGCTCCAGACTACAATTCGGACGCCCGAGTAGCATAAAAAGGAAATGGAACAAGTACACATTTTCTAACATATAATGTTTGCCAAGGACACTAACTATAAACAAGAATATTAGTAGTACTAATCTAGAAAAGACTGTCAATATCCGTAATTAAAGTTTGTAGTGTAGATCCTTCTGCACGTCACTGTATAGTACGTAATTCATAGCCAGTTCTCATTCCTGGTACGCCACTATAAGACGACAAAACTCACACAAGTAAGATCAAAAGGTTTCTGTTCTTCTCTAGAAAGAGTCGCCATTCTTAGAGCTTGAAAATTACTCAGTCAGAATAAATTCCCTATAAAAACCCTGTCAAGTTTCTCGTTTCTAATTCGTGTTAAAGAAAAGCTTGAAATTCAGTAAATTGAGTAATTGGAATGGCGACGACGGAAGAGAAACCGATGATGGTGGTGGGGCTAGATGACAGCCAACACAGTTATTGTGCGTTAGAGTGGACTTTGGATCATTTCTTTGGCCCTTCACTTAATTCCCACGCTGCTCCTTTCAAACTCATTATCGTCCACGCCAAACCTACTGCTACTTCCGCCATCGGCTTCACCGGTCGCCCAAGCCTAATGGGATTTTAAATTTGGTGGGCTAAGACGGACCGGCCCGCCATATGAACAGGCTTTAAAATGATCCGTCCAATCCATCCCTAAGAGGGTCGCAGGCTAGGGCGGGCCGACCCTTCAATTTTTTTTGAAAAAAAAGAATTACTTTAAATCCTTAAATATTTTTTCGTGATATAGTCAATTAATCATGTAAATAACTTCTGTTTGCTTAGAGCGTACAAAAAACTTGATATTTGACGAGGAATCTCGTAATTGAAATGCAAATTCTCTATATCTCTAGCTCTTCTTTTTTAAAGTTACATGAATATTTTCTTAATACTTTTCTTTCATTTTCCTCATATTCATAGATTGCTTCAATAAGTTTATATGCCGAGGTTTTTTAATTTAGGATTAACATCATTTGTTGATTTCATCATTATAATCCACAAAATTGTTAAAATTCCTGAAATTTGTTAGTTGTCAATTTTTTTTTGTATATTTGAAATTGGTATTTTTCTATACTGAAGAGCAATTTAAATATTCGTAATATATATTAAAGTAATTCAAACTATTCATTCGCCACTCAAAGTAATATTTTCTTTTGAAAATAGATTATTATTGGCCACCTAAAACTTTTCGACTTCGTTATTAATTAAACAAAAGAAAAACTAATTTTTTCATATTACATGCATGTCAACAATCTAAAATTTAGTTGATATGGAAGGGTAAATGAACAATCTAGGGTTTGGGAATGGGGAATAGCTTTTTTAATTATTACTTTTTTAAATATTAAATATTAATTTTTGGTCCATGGGCCGGCCCAAGCCCAACCTCAGTCAAGCCTCAAGGGCCAGGAGGCTGACTTGGGCCGGGCTTATAAGCCTCAGTTTTAAATGGGCTCAAAAAATTCTAGCTCAACCCTACCCAAGTAGCAGGCTGGGTTGGGCTGGCCTCACAGGCCAGGCCCATTTTGACGACTCTAGCTAAACGGGAGATAAAAAAGTTATGGGAGAAATTCAATAATAACCAGATTTATAAATGGTCATTCAAAAATAGGAACAGTCTCAAAAGTTATCAAAATTTAGCCACTTTTCATGTAAAGAGAAATCTGAACAAAAACACTGTTCAAAATCCGGTAAATACTCCAGCATAATATACTAGAACTCCAGTATATTATATCGAACCGGTCTTTGTTGTAGCAAAATAGTGACTATTTTTCAATGACTTGAAAAACGCTGGCTATTTTTGAATGATCAGTCCAAAAACTGGCTAGCCCGTTCTATTTTGACAAAAGTTATGACTCTCTAGCCGGACAAGAAATTAAATATTCAAGATTTGCAAGATAAACGACACTTTCAAGCGCAAAAGTACAAAAATATAAGATAAAACTTAGAAAATCAATAATATTTTTTAATTACACAGGATAAAACTAAGTGAAATATCCAGTATAACAATAATGTGAGTAAATTTATCAACTGGTCACCTAAGTCCGTAAAATTATTATGCAGTAAAGTCACTTCTCTTGTTTTTGTTTCAATGAAATCGTTCAACTTAAGCTTCGACAAAGAGTAAATTCAACCATAGAAGGGAACATTCTAGCACCGAAAAATTTGACATGGAAAGAGCCCTCGAATTAGTTTTAAAATTCAAGAAAGGCAAGAAATTGTAAAAATGTTAGTTAATGAATTTTGTAGTTAGGACAAATGTACAGTAGACTGTTTGATTTGTGTAATATGAGATGTTGAAAAATCAGCAAATGGTCGGAGAATCAAAGTAAGAGTGATGGTATTTGGAAGGTTTAAATGGGGTTTTGGAGGAAATGAAGGTATAATAATGTGTGAATAAGTCTGCAAGGGTAATTTTGATTTGGATTATTGGTCCTAGCTTAGCATGAAATAAGGAAGATAACTCTTTTTTATTTTTATTTTTCGGTTCAGATGAACCCATGACTGTTAAGTATAATTTGATTTTTGTTGGTATTTGATTTTTAAGTATACAAAGATGAAGATGAAAGTATTGCTCGGAGATTGTGTGCTTGAAGATTTTATGGCTGACTTATCTAGAAAGAAAAGAAATTAAAGGGAAAATCTGAAAAGAGAAGAAAGGAGGAAAGGAGGAAAGATGCAAACAAATTGGCCTGGTTAATAGATCTATTGCCACGTGTCTATTAAATAAAATAAGGTTTTACACAACTTTTGTTGGTTGAGTGAGATCAAGAATAAAATTACTCTGCATTTACTGCATCTTCCATGCATGTTGCCTGGTACAATATATACATTCTGCCTCAAACATCAACTTTTCTGCCCCTGCAAGTTCTGGTAATTTCAACCTCAAACATCAACTTTCCTGCCCTTCCAAGTTCTGGTGATTTCAATTAGATGCTCGTTCAAGCTGGCCCGAGTGGCAATGATGCAGGAGTAAGTTGAATAATACTTTCACTAATCATCATTAAGTTCAATTACCAATTTTTTTTGTCTCAAATGAGAATAATTGATTTATTTTTACGTTCAAATATAAAGTTAGCTTTCCAATATTTTTGAAAAACATGAGGAATAAAACATTGATGAAAATAAATTAGTCACACCTTTGATTATTTTAAAAAATTTACTTAGTAAGACATAAGCCAATAACTAGTGTTGTAACTTTCTCTTCGACTTTAAATATGTGTATTTGAAAAGGTCTCAACAAAAAACTTTTATTGTTTTTTATACTTCATAAAACTAAATACGCATGAACTTACGGTTGAAATTGTAATTGTATCTTTTACTTATTCTTTTGGAACTGCTCGTTGAAGGAAAATTGCGGACCAATTGTTGCTATATTACATATCTACATTACAGTTCTTGATTTTTGGACATAATTATAATTAATATTCTTGGATTTTGGTTTTCTCTGCTTTTTTGTTATTTTTTTCTGTTTCTTTTATTTGTTTAATTTCCTCTTTAGTTTTTGAAATCTCATGTCGAGAGAAATGAATAAATGCCAAGTTTGTTTATCCTTCTCTTTAGCTATTTTTGGTCTTATATATAATATGAATGTTGAGAGTTACTACATATAATGATATGGAGGAAGCTTGTAGCTGGAAGTGGGATAGGAGGAAGGAAAGAGACACAAGAAATGCTTGATTTTGCTGCAAAACACAATATAACAGCAGATGTTGAAATCATTCCAATGGATTATGTAAATATTACATTGGAGCGACTCGCAAAAAGTGATATTAAGTACCGGTTTGTCATTGATCAATGTTGCCAAGACTCTTAAAACAGAATGATTAGGAGGTTTGCTTCGTCTAATTCTAGTATTTTATTATGTTATGAGCATAAAACAATGAGTCTGATTCCTTCTTGTGAAACATTAATTAAGAAATTATATGATGAATTAAGAGTAGCTTCTTAAATATTGGAAATTATGAGATGTCTTTTATCTTCAATGCAGCCAAATCTTTCGTTTACATGTTACTCTCTCTACAAGCTAAGATGGAAACTTAGTACTAATAATATTAAACAGATGGTACAAAAACATTGTGCAATAAACTTGATCAAGGGGAACTCAATCATCAGCATGCTGACCGAAGTTAGCAGTTTAATTTGAAAAATACAACAAAGACGATATTGGTGTTCAATGTTTAGCCAGATCGTGTCGGTTGTCAATATGAAGCCAAAACTTAAACTTTACGAGTTAGACCTTTGAATTCCTATCATTGAATCCAACATAACATTTGAAAACTGGAAAGCCAACAACAAAAGAAAAAGAGTGGAACACATTATCTAACTACTTAACAAAACAGATTTTGAAGATCAAAATATATTGAAGTTCTAACTACTTCAGTTGGCTCCGGTGTAGCTTCCTCTGCCGGTCTATCCGCTACTTCAGTTGGTGGCATCCGGTAATTCAGATTATTAGTTTAAATTAGAACATAAAGAGAAATATATACAAAGTTAGAGAAATAACATGCATTAGTAAAGAAGCAAATTAAAGATCTGAACGATACTTACTAAGAATGATGCGAAACAATATCATGTTTAATACTCTTCTCTTTAGGCTACCACTCCGGTTGGGAAACCGACCACTCTGATTCACTACAACACCAGCTTCCACATCCCTTAGGCGACGACCACTGCTTGTGACAATCCGACCACTCCGATCCCCTACATCAGCGGCTTTCTCATTCATTAGGGCTTGGTACCGGATTTCTGCATCCCTAACCTTTAACCTTTTGGTAGTCAAATCCAGTTGCAGTTTCTCCAAATCTTCTTCCCCTTTCGTCAACTTATTCTCTTGACGACTGATCTCCCTATCCTTCTTTTCTCCCCTTGCCTCAAGATTGATAATCGTTGTTTAGGCAGCCAATAATTTTCTATCACAGTCCAGCCTCATAGCTATGATATCCTTCTCCAACCTTGCCACGTCCATCCGTAGCCTACAATGATCTATGCTAACTTTCCTTAACATGTTTTCAGTACTAGTCAAAAGAATATAGACTATAGTCTCTGCTTTTTTGTTATTTTTTTCTGTTTCCTTTATTTGTTTAATTTCCTCTTTAGTTTTTGAAATCTCATGTCGAGAGAAATGAATAAATGCCAACTTTGTTTATCCTTCTCTTTAGCTGTTTTTGGTCTTATATATAATATGAATGTTGAGAGTTACTACATATAATGATATGGAGGAAGCTTGTAGCTGGAAGTGGGATAGGAGGAAGAAAAGAGACACAAGAAATGCTTGATTTTGCTGCAAAACACAATATAACAGCAGATGTTGAAATCATTCCAATGGATTATGTAAATATTACATTGGAGCGACTCGCAAAAAGTGATATTAAGTACCGGTTTGTCATTGATCAATGTTGCCAAGACTCTTAAAACAGAATGATTAGGAGGTTTGCTTCGTCTAATTCTAGTATTTTATTATGTTATGAGCATAAAACAATGAGTCTGATTCCTTCTTGTGAAACATTAATTAAGAAATTATATGATGAATTAAGAGTAGCTTCTTAAATATTGGAAATTATGAGATGTCTTTTATCTTCAATGCAGCCAAATCTTTCGTTTACATGTTACTCTCTCTACAAGCTAAGATGGAAACTTAGTACTAATAATATTAAACAGATGGTACAAAAACATTGTGCAATAAACTTGATCAAGGGGAACTCAATCATCAGCATGCTGACCGAAGTTAGCAGTTTAATTTGAAAAATACAACAAAGACGATATTGGTGTTCAATGTTTAGCCAGATCGTGTCGGTTGTCAATATGAAGCCAAAACTTAAACTTTACGAGTTAGACCTTTGAATTCCTATCATTGAATCCAACATAACATTTGAAAACTGGAAAGCCAACAACAAAAGAAAAAGAGTGGAACACATTATCTAACTACTTAACAAAACAGATTTTGAAGATCAAAATATATTGAAGTTCTAACTACTTCAGTTGGCTCCGGTGTAGCTTCCTTTGCCGGTCTATCCGCTACTTCAGTTGGTGGCATCTGGTAATTCAGATTATTAGTTTAAATTAGAACATAAAGAGAAATATATACAAAAATAGAGAAATAACAAGCATTAGTAAAGAAGCAAATTAAAGATCTGAACGATACTTACTAAGAATGATGCGAAACAATATCATGTTTAATACTCTTCTCTTTAGGCTACCACTGCGGTTGAGAAACCGACCACTCTGATTCATTACAACACCAGCTTCCACATCCCTTAGGCGACGACCACTGCTTGTGACAATCCGACCACTCCGATCCCCTACATCAGCGGCTTCCTCATTCATTAGGGCTTGGTACCGAATTTCTGCATCCCTAACCTTTAACCTTTCGGTAGTCAAATCCAGTTGCAGTTTCTCCAAATCTTCTTCCCCTTTCGTCAACTCATTCTCTTGACGACTGATCTCCCTATCCTTCTCTTCTCCCCTTGCCTCAAGATTGATAATCGTTGTTTGGGCAGCCAATAATTTTCTATCACAGTCCAGCCTCACAGCTATGATATCCTTCTCCAACCTTGCCACGTCCATCCGTAGCCTACAATGATCTATGCTAACTTTTCTTAACATGTTTTCAGTACTAGTCAGTTTAGCTTTAGCATCGGCAAGATCAGTTGCTTCATCAGTATCCCTAACGTCCTCTAACGGCATCATACAGGCGAGGTTGTTTCTTGCACACCAAACAACCCAACCCTCATATAGACACTTCAATAGCTCTGCCGTAAGCTAACAATGGCTGCAATCCATGGTTCACACTCCTTTTTAGTATAGTCACGTACCGCTAACCCCGCAAACACGCCACATACAACGCTCAAAGCACCAAAGTCGGTGTTGGCCGGAAAATTTGTAGCAAGCAAACATAGAGTCCCCAAGACGGCATGAAAATTGGACGTAAATAACCAAGAACTCTTTGATTTGCATACGCTATAAAATCTTGCAAGCAGGGCTGCAGCCAATGGACCTACGAAGTTGAAGCATTTTTCAAAATGTTCAGGTATCATATTTCCAAACATTTTTCTCCAGGAAATCTCTATCCAATAGAATAACATAGAGAAGACCATCGCCGAGAAACCACCAATAGTGAAACCAATTTTGCAGCCACTGGTCTCGTTGTATTGAATAGGAGATATCTCGGTCTCGGTCTTGAGGTGAATATGAGGTATCTCGGTCTTGAGTTGAATATTAGGTATCTCGGTCTTGTTGAGGTTAATGTGTGATATCTCAGTATGGGTCTTGGTATCGTCGAAAACGTGAAATATAAAGAAAATGCCGGATAAAAAAAGAGTAAAACCACCAAAGAACCTCTAAAATTTTCTTCCATCCAGGGCAACAACATCGAAAGAAGAGGAGACAAATGCTGCGAGGAAGAGAGAAGAAGAAAGAAGTAGTGAGAGAGAAAAAGAAAGAGAAGAAGAGAGAGTGTGATATATAGTGAGAGAAATAGTGTGTGTGATACTAATTGTTATTTTAATAACAAATTATTAAAATAATTAGAGTCAATTTTTTTTTTTTTCATTTTCACTCTGTCATTTTTCTCGATTTGGTTAGTCAATTATTCGATTTTATTATATAAGTAATATAATCATCTAATTATGTTTGCATGACGAAAAAGAATAAATATGTTAGAGAAGGGAGAAGTAATAAAGTCAAATATCTTAAATACTAGTATATATTTTCTATTATATGCCACAGGAAAAACTTTGAACACATAATACTTAAAAGTATACAGATACATGTGCAAACAGAAAGATACAAAATCTAAAGTCATAATTCAAGTTCATACGCACTATCTGTCTTTCCAATATCTTCAGTTAAGCGCCTTTAACGAAAATACTACTTTTTTTTCGGTCCACAATAAATTAAATAACCTTTTGGCGTTTTTATATTTAAGAAAAAAGTGCAATCCACCTATAAAAAGTAAGATAATTACCAAGTTTCTATCCACTTTTCATTTATATCTATGCGATCCATAAAATTTACCAAACTACCCACGTGTTCAACTATGCTATACAATATAGAGTATAAAATATACAACTATATTGCAATAATATAATGTAATAGTATACAAATATATCAAAACGATAGAATTTATATCTATGCGATCCATAAATATATTGAACCCCAATAAAATCTAGAGGTGTCCTTTAATATAGTCAGACTTCTCTATAGAATAGCATCATTATATAACAACACTTCACTATAAAAGCTAAACATTTTGAGAATCAATTTTCATGTTATGTTATAATATATGTTGTCTATAACAACACTTTGCTATCATATCCAAAAATATTCAGAACAAATAAAGCTGTTATAGAAAGGTTTGACTGTATATATTTTGCAGCCACAATTCTATTTTACGAACCAATGAAACTCAACATCAACTATATATATATATATATACACACTCGGGTGTTTCTTCAGTTGCCAAGTAAACACATGTTAATATTTCAGTATCATGTAGTTCGTGGGCTCAAATCTCAATGTAACATAAAAAAAACTTTTATTTTTGCTGCGAGAAGAAGATAGAGAGTTATTTACAGAAGAGAATAAGATGTAAAAATGTTCACGCTAAAAAATAATCATCATTCACCTGCAAATCATTTACTTCCGCCGTTTGAGATAGGAGGACAAATACTGACTTTGTTATACTTCTGAAGCAACCTTATCATTGTTGAAGAAGTACTAAATGTTATAGTCCCACATCCCCCAAATTCATAAATGAAGAGCACAAAGTTATTAAGTTAGCATTTGGAAATAGATTTGATTGAAATTTGAAAAAAGAGATTTTGAAGTTGTGTTGGAAAATAATTTTTGAAAGTTAAAGTTGTATTTAAACATGCATTTTATTTAAATAAAAGTTGAAGTTTGTGAGAAAAATTATCACCCAAAACTCCTAAAACAGTTTTTGGGAACTTGAATTTTTTTTTATTCCCCCCCCCCCCCCCTCATATAGCTAAACGTAGAGCTGTCAAAATGGACAAGCCCATCCCATCCCAAGCCTCATGGACTTTTAAATTTGGTAGGCTAGGATGGGCCGGGCCGTCATATGAACGGGCTTTAAAATGGTCAGCCCAACCCAGCCCTAAGAGGGCCGCAGACTAGGGAGGGTCGTCCCTTCAATTTTTGTTGTAGAAAAATAGTGGCTATTTTTTAATGACTTGGCAAATGCTGGCTATTTTTGAATGACCAGTCCGAAAACTAGCTAGCCCGTGTTATTTTGACAAAAGTTATGGCTCTCTAGCCGGACAAGAAATCAAATATTCAAGATTTGCATAAACGACACTTTCAAGCGCAAAAGTACAAAAATATAAGATAAAACTTACGAAAAGCAATTGTCACGACCCAAAATCTATAGGTCGTGATGGCGCCGGACACCACTGTCAGGCAAGCCAAATCCTTAATTAGTTGAAATACATTCGTGTTTTAACATTTTCGAAACCCTTACCTTTCCTTGCATTTCATAATCAAATAAATAAATTTTTGTAAATTGAAATTTAACATCAAATGAAATTCTGTTATTTAAAACAGTGATCTAAATATTTCACTTAAGCAATTATCCCAATACATATCCCAGAACCCCGTGTCACAAGTACATGAGCAACTTCTAAGAATTTTACAAATACTACAAAACTTGTCTGAAATACAATTTGGACAAGGGATTTTGAATAAAAATAATACGGTAGGAGGGAGACTCTGTCAGCTGCGGAACGCCTCCGGATGATTGCAGCCCGTCCAAGTCTCCAAATCAACCACTGTTCTATGTAGGTACCTGTGCAATAAAATGCACAACAAGTATAGCATGAGTACGAAAATAACGTGTACTCAGTAAGTCGCCCACCTAACCTCAGAGAGGTAGTGACGAGAGGTCAATTTAGACACTTACTAAAGGTCCATTTAAAATATTTAAGAGTGACACTAAGCATGATTTTATCGTAGACAATTTATAGAATAGGGTTTAAACATCCTTCAATTTCATTCACATTTAACACTTCATATCTTCGTCATATTAAGAATTTATCAACAAGGTGATTTAATCAAATAATAAATCGACGGGAAGGAACAACTTCTTCCAAAGCTCTTTTTAATAGCTTTAATCTCTGTCATTTCAATTGACAATTTAATATTTCAGGCCAGTAATTAGGCAAATATCATAGCAACTATGCAGCAAATATCATGCGCAAGCAATGCTGAGGGCCGAACGACGCGGACCAACAATAATAAAATGTGCACTGCCGAGGGGTCGACCGACTCGAACCATAGATGCATTTATCTGCCCTACTCGCGAATCGATCATGCGACGCGGTTAACATAATACGGCTAGCCTGCTCGCGAATCATACATGCGACTCAGGTGCTCATATGAATACATACACAAATACAGGGTCTTCCTGCTCGCGAAACACTCAAGCGACTCAGGCACCCAAAGTTACACATATCCGCATAATAAATTCGTATTTTATTAAGAAAACAGTGTTTTTCTCAGGAAAGTGGTAAAATCTTTATTAAAAGAAACATGAAATATAGGTTTTGAAATCTTTGTTTTTGAAACTCATTCGTCAAGTTTAGTGATACTCCATGATACAACCCAGTCCAGGTACACATATATTCACAGCGAAAACAATTCTCTTTTTAGAAGGTTAACNAATGTTACAGGCAGGGTTACAAGTACACACATAAAGCATGCTAGTGGGTCCTAGGCTACCCGGACATGGCATAATAGTAGCTACGCACGGACTCCCATCACCTCGTGCGTATGTAGCCCCCGAAGATAATAGCATATACTGAATTAATTCACCTCGGGGGGCGATTTCCTCTCACAAAGTTAGAAATGAGACTTACCTCGCTCCGAAATTCCAACACCGACTCTCAAGCCCTTCCGATGACTCCAACGTACGCACAATGCTCCGAAACTACCACATAATGGCAAAATAATGAAAATTCATCCTAATACTCACAACCAATTCAGATTATATACTTTCCAACCCCGCTCGGAGAAATGACCAAAATGCCCTCGGGCCCACGTGCCCGGAATTCGAAATTTCTCGAAGATACATTCTACCCATAGCCTTAATAACTCAAATATATAATTTACTCAAATATTCATGCTCAATTCGTGGCTAAAATCCAAATTTTACATTTTCTAGGTTTTTCTTCAAAAACTCCAATTTCCTATAATTTCCCATATCAAACTTATGTAATGATCTTGTATTAAACTTGGAAATGAGAAGGAATCACTTACCTCTTGATGCTTGGTGAAATCTCCCTTTAAAAGCTCTCCAAAATCTCTTAAACCATGAAGAAATGAAGGCAATGAACCCAAAATTCTCGTTTAAAAACATTCTGCCCAGATCGATTTCCGCACCTGCGGTCCTTCCTCCGCACATGCGGGAATCTCCCGCACCTGCGGTTTTCCTCAACTTCAGCCCAAATCGCACCTGCGCCCCACTGTCCGCACCTACGGCTTCGCAGGTGCGGAATATCCATTGCACCTGCGGTCCCCAGCCAAGCCAAGCCCACACTCGCACCTGCGGCTCCGCACCTGCGTTCAAGGTCTCGCAGGTGCGGTTACACCACATGACAGCAGCTTCAGCCCTTTTCCAACTTCAACTTTGATCCGATAACCACTCGGAATCCACCCGAGGCCCCCGGGACCCTGTCCAATTATACCAACCTGTCCCAAAACATGGCACGGACTTGCTCGAGCCCTCAAATCACATCAAACAACACCGAAATCACGAATCTCACTAAAATCCAATTCTTTAAGAACTTAGAATTTCAAACTTCTACATCCGATGTAGAAACCTATCAAATCACGTTCGACTGACCTCAAATTTTGCGCACAAGTCATATTCAACATTACGGACATGTTCCAACTTCCGGAATCGCATTCCGACCTCAATATTAAAACTTTCACTTCCGGCCGAATTTCCCAAAAACCTTCAAATTTCTATCTTTAGCCAAATGACTCCAAAATGACCTACGAACATCCAAATTCACTCTGATCGTGCTCCCAATTCCAGAATCACCATACGGAGCTATTCCCAGACTCGAAATCCCAAACGG
>ML389579.1:2000-21382 GCA_005239525.1 Nicotiana knightiana | reverse complement strand
ATATAAACTCCAAACCATATTCTCAATTGTTTGCAACAACACCCAATCCAAACAAATAATGATCTCAAATTCGAATTCAAAGCTACAAAGCTTTTTAATGGCTGTCAATGTTGGAATTGCTGCTCTCTTTTCCTTTGCTTTACATTACTGAAATTGGGATTGAGAGAGAGAGACGTAGAGAGAATTCTCAATTCTTTGCAACAACACCTAATTCAAACAAATAATGTTTTTTGAAAACCTAAATTCGAATTCAAATTTTCAAAACTTTTTAATGGTTGTCAATGATGGAATTGGTGCTCTCTTGTGCAAGATACGTGGAGGAGGGGTGGGATGTGGAGAGAGAAACATGGGGGAGTGAAAAATATGTTAGAGTGATTTTAAGACACTAATTATTATCATTAATTCTCTTAAAATGTACATAAATAGTAATTGAATATATAATATGTAATTATAGTAAAACTTGAGTAGGAAGGATAATAGTTTCATATAATGTATAAAAATGTAAAAATTCTTTAATTTTACCATTGGCTTGTGGTCCACCAAACATATTCAGTAGCCCACCAAAGATATTTTGTCACAACTTTCGAGGCCCATTATGAGAGGAGTTATTTAATTCACTTAGAATTAATCTCATTACTAATTTGGTTCATGCCATAAAGTAAATTGCTTAGGACGGTTTAAAATATTTAGAAAATTAAGTTGATAAACACATTAATTGGTTATTATATATATATATATATATATATATATATATATATATATATATATATATATATATATATATATATATATATATATATATATATATATATAATTTGTTAGTAAGTTAAGTGATCAAATTAAAATGTTTAAAATATACACATACATAACATTTATGTTTAATTTATTCATGTATTATTGTTTACATCGTTTGTTAGTCCCCAATGCGGCCAGATTAAAATATTTATAAAAAATACACATACATAAAATTTTCTGATATTTATTTATATGTGCATTTATATTTATAGACAAAATTCACGTCTTACGGTTCGAGTTTAAATTTTGGTATGTCGTCATTTCTCCCTATTATGGGTTCCTCAAATATGTATTCATAAGGCGACGTCCTAATAATCCTGTCCATAAAACGATATGACCTCACGTGCAGGGAAATTTGCTAGCCCACTTATTTTAAACTTAATAATTAACTTTAAAAAGAATTAATTTAAATAGTTGTTTACGCAATCACTTCAATTAAAAATAACTAGTGATTGCATAATTTGTATAATATGTATATAGGTATGTATAATCTATGTATACAATATACCGGCTGAGAATAGTGTTGACACGATTGGTATTAATTCATTGCTATTCCTAAGCTTTTATTTATTAGATTTAAGTAATATATATTGAATGTGCGAAGAATTTTTCATCATCAGTGCAAAATTTAATCGACTATAACAGATTAGTATTATTATATTTCTAAGCAATTATGTTACACTTATTACAAGAATGATTTGACATTGTTGGTCAATTGAATACTATAGTATAAGGATGAAGTTGTTGATCTTGTTGATCATGAAATATGTAAATAACTTTGAATATGTGCGGGTAAAAACTGCTGGGGTGGTCATAAGATCATATATTTGCTCCAAATTGTTGTGGTAGAGTAGCGCATTAGTTCTGATTCTGATCCTTTTTCTTATTGTATTTGCTTATGTCGGCACCGCTAAATGTTCCACTCTACATCAGTGGCTTGGAAGGTATAGTCATACTATATAGATTTGTTTATTTTCTAAGACACATTGATCAAACATCACGGACATCTTGATAAAAATAGATATATTTTCTGATTTTAGCTAGTAACTTCTTCCTTACTCGTATAACCATCTTGATAAAAATATTGGCTGCCCCTCCCTTTGCGACCACTTAAGTTTTTAATATATATATATATATATATATAGGGTGAAATGAAATAGTCTTAGTCGGGTTGTTAATTGGGATGTTGAATCTCATCCTATCAAGTAATTGAGAGTGAGTTCTATCTTTCTATAGAACAACAAGTCACATTTTGTTCAAGTTTATCATTATAAGATGCCTTATGGTTTTTAATTACTTGCAAATACTGACTGCAATGTGTCCTTCCGAGCCCTTCACTCTCTCCAGAGGTTGAATAACCTTTTTTTTTTTTACTGTTCTACCCTTTTAAAAGATTTTGTGATCTCTCTTATTACAATTAGCAGCTTATTATATACTCCATATGCTTAAGCAAGAAAACCAAAGCTTATTCTCAAAGAACTAGGAAGACATGATCACTGAGTCAATATTTCAATAGATATTAAGTAAAAATTTCATTAATTTAGAGTGCATTTTTATGTGAGTGTTCATTAATTGCTTGTGTTATTGTGTCATTCTCAGTTTTTTCTTTCTTTATTTTAATTCAAAGATTTTGTTTGATATGCAAATGGTATTGAAACATCTAATGTCATGCTTTATTTTGGTTTGCATAATTATTTGTGTTCTCCTGATGCATCCATTAACATACATATTGGACTAAGGATGGTAATGTAACGACTCGATCGGTCGTTTTGAGAGTTAGAGCTCTGATCCCCTAATAACTGTTTTCCTCACATTTATTTATGCTTTTGGGATTTGTCGGAGTGTTTGGTTGTGGAATTCGGAGAGTTTTGGGACACTTAGCCCCTAGTTGTGAGTTTAAGCCTTAGAATTGGGACCGTAGTCGGAACTGTGCAAAGACCGATCCAGAATGGAATTCCGTTGATTCTGTTAGCTCCCTATGGTATTTTGAGCTTAGGAGCGTGGCTGAAATGTGTTTTGGAGGTCTGTAATAGATTTAGGCTTGAATTGGCGAAAGTTGGATTTTTTTGCGATTTCCGCCGGTAGTGGAAATTTTGTTATCGAGCCTGGAACGGAATTCCGGAAGTGGCCGCAGGTTCGTAGTGTCATTTGTGACATGTGTGTAAAATTTGAGGTCATTCGGATTAGATTTGACGTGGTTCAGCGTCGTTTGTAGAATTTGGAAAAATTTTAAGTCCTTAGGCTTGAATCCGTGCTCAATTCATGTTTTTGGTGTTGTTCAATGCGGTTTGAAGGCTCGACTAGGTTCATATGGTGTTAACGGATTGGTTGGTAGGTTTGGTTGAGGTCCCGGGGGCCTCGGGTGTGTTTCGGATCTTAACGGAAGGAAATTGGACTTAGGAAAATCTGGTGCCACTGCAGGTTTTGGTGTTTCGCACCTGCGGAGGGGAGGCCATTCTTCCAGCTCCAGCTGCCACTCCACCTTATAAGGCAACTCGAGGTGGAGGTCGGGGAGGTCGAGGTCTCCCTAGAGAGGGAGGCCAAGTGTCACGATCCGAAATCCCACCTTCAGGCCGTGATGACGTCTAACGTTGAACCCGCTAGACAAGCCAAAGTTACTGGTTATTCTAATTTATTCCTTTGTTATTTGGCATTTAAAAAGTGATATACAAGAACAAATAGAAATAAGAATGCGGAAGAAGTGCAGTCTAACAGCTTAATTAAACGGTATTACAAGAATCCTTAATAACAACTCCCAAAATCTGGTGTCACAATTTCACGGACTGTCTATGATTGCTACAGATAAAGGTCTGAATGAACAAGGTGCTATTGTCTCGAAAATACATAAAGACAGGAAAAGAAGGGAGATAGGAGGTGATTCCAAGGTCTGCGGACGCCTGCAGGACTACCTCAGTGTCGCCTGGTGGACTGAAGGATACTCCCTCGATCAATGCCCACTAGGTCCGTCTCCGTAATCTGCACAACATACAGAAGTTCAGATGTAGCATCAGTGCAACCGACCCCATGTACTGAGTAAGTTCCGAGCATAACCTCGACGAAGTAGTGACGAGGCTAGGACACGACAAATAATATCACCTGTGCAGTTTAAATAAAATATAACAGGAAATAACCACAAGAAATAAGCAGTAAGCACAATAACGGGGAAACGTGCTGGGGAAAAGGGAAATCAAATACTGAAATGACGGCACGAATCAAGAGTCTAAATATCTAAAAATAATAACGGGAATTAACAACACGAATTAAACAGTGAAAAGAAACGGCACGGCATGTCCCCTCGTGCATATTTTTAGCATAACACGGCACGGAATGTCCCCTCGTGCATAACAATATAAAATATGGCACGGAATGTCCCCTCATGCATAAACAACATACACATGGCATGGAATGTCCCCTCGTGCATAAAACATCACAATCACGGCACGAAATGTCTCCTCATGCATATATATGTCATCAACACGGCACGGAATGTCCCCTCGTGCATAACATTATAAAATATGAAACGGAATATCCCCTCGTGCATAATAACATAAAGCAACAGTTGGCATGAAAATCAACAAATAAGAAACTTTGAATGCATGGAATAATCAACAAGAATAATAACGTCCCGGCAAGGGACACAGCTATAACCAATCCTACACATGTGTATAATCCAACATAATGTTCCTCAATCGATCAACTACTCAACAATACCCATAACTAGGAATTTCCACCAAATGAATAGCTATCAAATTGATATTAAACCCATAAACATAGTAAAAACCAATAAATATCATATAATTGCAAATTCCCGACTCACGATCATGCTTGACAACAACATATAGGTACTCGTTACCTCACCTATACATTGAACATGGAATAAGCACATAGCAATTAGGACTCAACACATATTCCCTCAAGCTAAGGTTAAGCCAAACACTTACCTCGACTCCAAGAATCCAAATCAAGCCTCTAGCACCGTTTTCCTTTTGAACCTAACTCCAAGTCAATCGTATGTAGACATAATTGACTCAATAACATCAATAATTGCTAACAATTAAGTTTCAAAGCTTAATTATAGAATTTCCAACATTCTTCCCAAAAATCCAAAAATCGACCCCGGGCTCACTGGGCCAAAACACGAGGTTCGGACCAAAACTTGATCACCCATTCACCCACGAGCCCGAATATACAATTTATTTTGAAATTCGACCCCAAAACGAGGTCAAATTCCCAAATAATCAAAAAAAATCCCTAACTCTACCCAAAACCCCAATTTTCTACCTTTAATTCCATGTTTTTAGGCCTATAATCTAATTATGTGGATGAAAATGGAAGAAAACAAGTTAAAGATCACTTACCTAAGAGATTATGGTGAGGAAATGCTTCAAAAAACGCTTAAGAGCTTTGGAGAAGAAGGGGTTTATGAAAAAATGGTGGAATCCCGTGTAAGTGTTCTGTTTTGGATCATTTAAATCACTAGGCAAAAATTATCTACGCGATCGAAACAGGTCTCCTGCGATCGCGTAGAGTACTGGACCTAGACAACTGCAATCGCGGAGAGTACTGGACAATGACCCTTGAGATCGCGACCAAACGACCGCGTTCGCGTTGAGTGATATGCTACCCAGCCCCCAGATCCCTTTAACCCTATGCGATCGCGTGAGGCCCTTCGCGGTCGCGTAGAGCACTACCCCCAGGCTCCGCGATCGCTTCCTAGGCCCTGCGTTCGCGTAGGTTAATTTCCCCAACCCCCAGCCATATGAACATCATGATCGCGTGAATTACACCGCGATCGCAAAGGGTAAATCACCGGACACCAGAAACAGCAGTAACACCAGATTTTTCTAAGCCTAAATCACCCCGACGCCTACCCGAAACTCACCCGAGCCCTCGGGGCTCAAAACCAAATATGCACACAACCTCAAAAATATCCTACGGACTTATTCGTGTAATTAAACCACCAAAATAACATCAAAAACATCGAATTAAACCTCAAAACCAATGAAATTCCTTTAAACTTCCAAAACTTCTAAATTTCCCATTTTCGATCCGAATCACGCCAAACTAAGTCCGTTTCTTACCAAATTTCACAGATAACACATAGTAGACATATTGACCCTGTTCTGGGCTCCGAAACTATAACACGGGCCCGATATCACAGGTTTCACATCAAATCTCATTTTCAAAAACCTTTATATTTTTCAGGAAATAATTTTCTTTAAAAATTCATTTCTTGGACTCAGGACATCGAAATTCGATTTCGTACATACGCCTAAGTCCCATATTTTCCTATGGACCCTCCGGGACCGTCAAATCACGGGTCCGGGTCCGTTTACCAAAAATGTTGACCAAAGTCAACTTTATTCAAATAATTATTATAAGATCATCATTTTATCAATTTTCCACATAACGGCTTCCCGGCTACGCGGCCGGGCTATGCACACACATTGAGATGAGATAAAATTACACGAGATGACCTTTTGGGTCATCACACCAGGCTAGGTTCTATGCCCTTCCAGCCCGTTCATAGGTCGTCGCTTCAGATTCAGTCATCACAAGTATTGTCCCGGTCTGTCATAGGGATGCATAAGTATTATTTGACCCAAGCTCCACATACTCATATGTGTCTTCTTATTTTGCTCCACATTTGGGGATATCTCGGGATTCTTTGAGTTCCCCTGTTTATGTATCTACTCCTGTGGGAGATTCTCTTACTGTGGACTGCGTATATTGGTCGTGTTTGATTGCTCTTAGTGGTTTTGAGACCAGAGCCGATTTATTATTTCTCAGTATGGTATATTTTGATGTTATCTTGGGCATTGACTGGTTGTCTCCCCATTATGCTATTCTTGATTTTAATGCTAAGACCGTGACGCTGGCTATGCCAGGCTTGCCGAGATTAGAGTGGAGAGGTACCTTAGAGTATACTCCCCGAGGGGTTATTTCATTTCTTAAGGCTCAGCGAATGGTTGAGAAGGGGTGTGATGTGTATTTGGCCTATGTGAGAGATGTCAGTATTAACACCCCTACAGTTGAGTCAGTTCCAGTAGTGAGGGATTTCCCTGATGTGTTTCCAGGTGATTTTTCGGGCATGCCGCCCGATAGAGATATTGATTTTGGCATTGATTTGTTTCTGGGCACTCAACCCATATCTATTACTCCTTACCGTATGGATCCTGCTGGGTTGAAGGAATTGAAGGATCAGTTGCAGGAGCTTCTTGATAAGGGTTTCATCAGTCCTAGTTTATCACCTTGAGGAGTTCCGGTCTTATTTGTGAAGAAAAAGGATGGTTCTATGCGTATGTGCATTGATTATCGGCAGCTGAACAAGGTTACAGGGTGCCAAGGTGTTTTCCAAGATTGACTTGCGTTCTGTCTATCATCAGTTGAAGATTCGGGAGCCGAACATCCCGAAGACTGCTTTCAGGACCAGATATGGTCATTACGAGTTTCTTGTCATGTCATTCGAGCTGACCAATGCCCCAGCAGCCTTTATACATTTGATGCACAATGTGTTCCGACCTTATCTTGATTCTTTTGTCATTGTGTTTATTGACGACATCCTGGTATATTCCCGATCTCGGGAAGATCACGAGGAGCACCTGAGGACCGTGCTTCAGACTTTGAGGGAGAAGAGGTTTTATGCAATATTTTCTAAGTATGAGTTCTGGCTTGATTCAGTGACATTCCTGGGCCACATAGTGTCTTGTTATAGTATCAAGGTGGATCCGAAGAAAGTGGAGGCAGTGCAGAGTTGGCCTAGACCATCATTAGCTACGGAGATCCGCAGTTTCCTTGGTTTGGCAGGGTACTACCCCGATTTATAGAGGGATTTTCATCTATTGCAGCACCTATGACCAGGCTAACCCAGAAGGGTGCTTCGTTCAGGTGGACCGAGGAGTGTGAGGAGATCTTTCAGAAGCTCAAGACAACTCTGACTACAACCCCAACATTGCTATTGCCTACAGGTTCGGGGTCCTACACTGTCTATTGTGATGTATCTACAATTGGCCTTGGAGCAGTATTGATGCAGGATGGTAGGGTGATTGCCTACGCATCTAGACAGTTGAAGGTTCATGAGAAGAATTATCCGGTCCATGATCTTGAGTTAGCAGCTATTGTTCACGCCCTTAAGATCTAGCGTCATTATATGTACAATGTTCCTTGTGGGATCTACACTGATCAACGGAGTTTGCAGCACTTGTTCACGCAGAAAGACCTTAATTTTCGTTAGCGGAGATGGTTGGAGATACTTAAAGACTATGATATCACCATATTGTACCACCCGGGGAAGGACAATGTAGTGGACGATGCTTTGAGTCGCCGGGCGGAGAGTATGGGGAGGTTGGCATATCTTCTGGTAGCTGAGAGGCCCTTAGCCTTGGATGTTCAGGCCTTAGCCAGTCAGTTCGTGAGATTGGATATTTTAGAGCCTAGTCGGGTATTAGCTTGTGTGGTTGCTCGGTCTTCTCTTTATGAACGTATTAGAGAGCACCAGTATGATGATCCCCACAATCTAGTTCTGCAAGACAGGGTTCGGTGAGGTGATGCCAGAGATGTGACTATCAGTGATGACGGCATGATGAGGATGCTTGGTCGGATCTGTATGCCCAATGTAGATGGGCTTCGGGAGTTGATTCTTGAGGAGGCCCATAGCTCGCGGTACTCCATTCATTCGGGTGTTGCGAAGATGTACCAGGATTTGAGACAGCACTATTGGTGGAGGAGGATGAAGAAGGATATAGTTGGGTTTGTAGCCAAGTGTCTCAATTGTCAGCAGGTCAAAGCCGGGTGGATTACTTCAGAGGTTAGGGATCCCAGAGTGGAAGTGGCAGAGGATCACCATGGACTTTGTAGTTGGACTTCCACGAACTTTGAGAAAGTTCGAGGCTATTTGGGTGATCGTGGATCGGCTGACCAAGTCAGCCCATTTTATTCTAGTGTTGACCACTTATTCTTCAGAGAGATTGGCTGAGATTTATATCAAAGAGATCGTTCGCCTTCAATATATCGCAATATCCATCATTTCAGACAGAGGTACGCAGTTCACATCATGGTTCTGGAGAGCCGTACAGCAGGAGTTGGGTACTAGGGTGGAGCTTAGCACAACCTTTCACCCTCAGACGGACGGACAGTCCGAGCGCATGATTCAGATTCTTGAGAATATGCTATGTGCCTGTGTAATGGAGTTCGGAGGGTCATGGGACCTGTTCTTTCCACTTGCAGAGTTTGCCTACAACAACAGTTACCAGTCCAGCATTCAGATGGAGACGTATGAGGCTTTGTATGGTAGGCGGTGTCGGTCCCCAGTTGGATGGTTTGAGCTGGGCGAGGCTCGATTGTTGGGTATATATTTGGTCCAGGATGCCCTGGATAAGGTGAAGGTGATTCAGGATAGACTTCGCACAGCCCAGTCCAGATAGAAGATTTATGCGGACCAGAAAGTTCGTGATTTGGCATTTATGGTTGGAGAGCGGGTCTTTCTTTGGGTATCGCCTATGAAGGGCTTCATGAGATTCAGGAAAAAGGGAAAGTTGAACCCGAGGTTCATTAGTTCTTTTGAGATATTGCGGCACGTTGGGGAGGTCGCCTATGAGCTTGTCTTACCTCTCAGCCTAGCACGAGTTCATTTGGTATTCCGCGTGTCTATGCTCCGAAGGTATCACGGTGATCCGACTCATGTATTGGATTTCAGCTCAGTCCAGTTGGACAAGGATCTATCTTATGTTGAGGAGCCAGTAGACATTTTGGACAGACAGATTAGGAAGCTCAGGTCGAAGGATATTGCTTCAGTAAAGGTCCAGTGGAGGGGTCCGCCAGTCGAGGAGATAACTTGGGAGACCGAGCAGTATATGCGCAACCACTACCCTCATCTTTTCACAGCTCTAGGTATGTCTTTATACTCGTTCGAGGATGAACGATTGTTTTAAGAGAGGGAGGATGTAAGGATCCAGTCGGTCGTTTTGAGAGTTAGAGCCTCGATACCCTAATAAATGCTTTCCTCTTATTTTTTTATGCTTTTGGGATTTTCTAAAGTGTTTGGTTGTAGAATTCGGAGAATTTTGGGACACTTAGTCCATAATTGTGAGTTTAAGCCTAAGAATTGGGACCCTAGTCAGAACTTTGTGAAGACGGATCTGGAGTGGAATTCTGTTGATCCAGTTAGCTTTGTTGGGTATTTTGAGCTTAAGAGCGCGACCGGAATATGTTTTGGAGGTCTGTAGTAGATTTAGGCTTGAATTGGCGAAAGTTGGATTTTTTGGCGATTTCGGCAGGTAGTGAAAATTTTGTTATCGAGCCCGGAATGGAATTCCGAAAGTTTCCGTAGGTTCGTAGTGTCATTTTTGACCTATGTGTCAAAAATTTGAGGTCATTTGGACTAGATTTGACGTGGTTCGGCGTCGTTTGTAGAATTTGGAAAAATTCCAAGTCCTTAGGCTTGAATCCATGATCAATTCATGTTTTTGGTGTTGTTCGATATGGTTTGAAGCCTTGACTAAGTTTGTATGGGGTTATATGATTGGTTGGTAGGTTTGGTTAAGGTCCCGGGGGCCTCGGGTGTGCTTCGGATGCTTAACGGAAGGAAATTGGACTTAGGAAATTGTGGTGCCATTGCTGGTTTTGGTGTTTCGCACCTGCGGAAGGGAGGCCGCAGGTGCGGACCCAGCCCCAAGTAAGTGGACTTCGCACCTGCGATGGGTTTGTGTCACGACCCAAAAATTACAGGTCATGATGGCACCTAACTTAACCCACTAGGAAATCCAATTAAAGAGATCCAAACCAAATGAACTTATAGAAAATTAAAATAGGATTTTTTTTTTATCTGAACTATTACAAATTTATCCAAGAACTGGTAGTACGAATCATGAGCTTCTAGGATTTAGGATTTACAAAGTAAATATAAATAATCACACGATCTGTTTGAAAACTACATGAACAGATAAATAATGTCTAAAACTACCAAGGACTAGTAGAAACTTCTATCTAGAATACACGAAAATCTTCAGGGTCACCCTCGACTTCTTCAATAGCTTTGCTCCAATAGTATGCACAGAGTGTGCAGAAGTGCAGTATCAGCACAACCGACCCCATGTACTGTTAAGTATCTTGACTAACCCCGTCGAAGTAGTGACGAAGGCTTTTAGTTAAAAGATGCTCTTTAATAAACACTATAATGTAAACTAGCAATAGAACTATGCGACAAAATAATAGAATAGAGTACACAATGCAACTGTACAAAACAATAAAATAGTACCAGAAAGAATCACAATTCAACAGTTTCCAACATCTTAACCGGACCTTTCCTTAGAATGAAAGCCTATGAACCACAACAATTGCCTCAAAACTTTCATAGCGTGAAAGAAGTACTCAATACATCAAATCTAGCAGCACGACAATACCCTTCGTGCATTTATCTTATCGTCACCATATATGCGTAAAACAGTACCAACCAAATGATAGAAATACAGATAGAAATGACAAGGAAGGGAATATGCAAGCAGTAATAATAAACGGGAATGTACAGATGAACATCAGTAACAGACTAAGAAGAGAGCATAGAATTAATGACCATAATTAGGGAAAAGGTTATAATTTCATCTAACTAGCATGATGGAGGAGTGAAGATGGACATAACAAATAATAGGAGGGGAGATGGGTGCATGTTCTTAGTAATGCAACAATAGAGCATGAATGGCCAACATGGGAGAAGACTCATGCCTAAGTGCATCAAAACAGATATGTCATGGATGCAATCATAACAGCAGGAAGTAAGTATGATGTTTACAAGTTAAACAAATAGAAGGCATATGCAACACAACAACGATTTAGATAGAGAATGAGGACAGAACAGTGACGACAAGTCACATAAGAACCACAAATACGATGATAATAATTCAAGGTAAGACATGAAGATATATACAAGAAAAGATTATAATAACATGATGTATGTCTCTCGTCCTGACTTGCACGAAAACACCCTTCGTGCCATGACCTCACAATGATACAAAAGTATAAAAGTATAAATGTAATGGCACAGCATCACCCTTTGTGCTTTTACTCACAAATGGCATGGCACGTCATCACCCTTCGTGCTTTTACTCTCAATAACATGGGACGGCATCACCCTTCGTGCTTTTACTCTCAATAATATGGCACGGCATCACCCTTCGTGCTTTTGCTCTCAATAATATGGCACGGCATCACCCTTTGTGCTTTACACTCTTTCTCAGATGATAATGAATATAAAATGGCACGGCATCACCCTTCGTGTTTTACACTCTTCCTCACCAAGCATATGAATATCAATAAAATGGCAAGGCAAGAAGTATATATAACATCGAGGAGAGTGATCAACGAATATTCCAAACAAGTTCTCAATTACTTCTTTACAAGCCAAAAATAATTCAATGAAACCCTCAAGGGCCATATAATTCAAGAACTTCCACAAATCCCACAATTTATCAACAACACAAGTATGGAATCTAGCATCTAAAAAATATCGGTCATAGCAACGTATTAACAATTATGCATAGAGATGGACGAATTACGCACATAAATATATCCTAAGAATTTTCATCACATTGATTAAGTTATATTAGACTAAGTCTTGACTCTAAAATTTTACACTACATTCTTAATATCTAGAAGTCAAGTGAAGCATTGTAACGACCCGGTCCGTCGTCACGTAGAACCTGCATTATAATTGTTGTTATTGACTTTTCATAAGTTTTTTATCATGTTATTGATGTGTTAGAGTCGATAGGCTTGAAATCGAAGGGTTGTACTGAGAGTTTAGTCATGTAGCCTTTAAAGATAGCCTTATAATGTGAAAAGTCAACTGAGAGTTGACTTATTGGGAAACGAGCTCGAAATGCAGATTTTATGGCTTGGATAGCTTCGTTAGGTGATTTTGGACTTAGGAGTGTGTTCGGAATATTTTTGTGATGTCCGGTGTAGAATTAGGCTTGAATTGGCGAAAGTTAGTTTTTGGTGATTTTCGATCGGCAGTGGAAAATGGGCTATCGGGGTCAGAATGGAATTCCGGAAGTTGGAACAGGTTCGTAATGTCATTTTGTATATGTCTTCAAAATTTCAGGTCAATCGGAGTTGTTTTGGATAATTTCGACATCGTTGGAGGATTTTAGAAATTTCAAAGTTGTTAAGCTTGAATTTGATGTGATTTTGGTGTTTTGATATTATTTTTAATGTTTCGGAGTCTTAACCAAGTTTGAATGATCATATATGATGCATTGGTATGTTTGGTTGGGATCCCGAGGGGCTCGGGATGGTTTTGGATGGTTAACGGGGAGCTTAGAATGGTTTTGTTATTGCTGATGTTGTTGTTACTGGTGTTTTTGCACCTGCGAATGGGGAGCCGCAGGTGCGGTTCCATAGGAGCGGACATGGCACTGCAGGTGCGGAAGTTTGGCTGAGTGAGAAGAGTCCGCAGGTGCGAGGTAATTTCCGCACCTGCGAGGCCGCATGTGCGGGAGGTCGATCGCAGGTGCGAAAGTTAGGGTCCTTGGGATTTTCTGCAGGTGCGCACCTGGGATCCGCAGGTGCGGTTCCGCAGGCACGAGTAAGTGGTCGCAGGTGCGGACCTACTGGACAGAAAAGTATAAAAGCGTGCCTTCGCGAATTTTAGCCATCTTTCTCAATATTTCGTCCGGGTTTGAAGCTTTTAGAAGGGTTTTGAAGAGGGGATTCAATAGTTCTTCATTGAGGTAAGGTTTTCGGACTCTAAACTCATTTACATGTGATTAAAGGTCGGATTTATGGTGGAAAATTAGGGGAAAGTCAGTGCAATTGGGTAATTAGGGCTTGGGATTAAGAGGCTTTAAAATAGGGATTTTAAGGGTCATTTGGACTCCGAATTTAGTGTTCTTATTATGTACGGACTCGTGAGATGATGGAGAACAATTTTGTATAAAAATTTCTGAGATTCGGGACATGGGCCCGGGGTCGGGTTTGACCAATTTCGGGATTTTTGAGTATTTTTGATACATTTCGATTGGGATTAGTTCCTTAGCATATTATAATGATATACATCTGATTGTTGGTAGATTTGGAGCACTCGGAGGCCGAAATTAGAGGCAAGGGCACTGCGGAGTAGTATATTAGCCGATTTTGAGGTAAGTAATGCTTCCAAACTTGGAACTGAGGGTTCGAAACCCCAAACTATTTGATATTCGATGTTAATTAAGGTGACACACTTGTCAAGTGACGGGCATGCAGGCGTACACCGAATGTTTGTAGCATGGCTCATCCCATGGCATTGCCTAATGGTTATCTCAGGTTGATAATTGTACTGTGAAGGTGGTATTTACCTTGAACGCAATAGAAATCACGCTAAGTATAAATGTTAAGGCTTCACGCCGATATGTTCAGACCGGTTTGGTCGATTAATTCTGTCTCTATTTATGATTATTGTTTTCATGTACTCAGTCCTGTTATAGTATATGTTTCATGCCTCAGTCTCGTAAGTTTTTAGTTTATTCTATATTATCATTGGTTTGGGCTAATTTTCATATGTTAGAGCATTGTGAGTGAGACTAGAAGGTACTGACTGAGTGAGGCTTGAAGCCTGGTTTTGAGAAAGTTATGAGGTCGTACTGCATACCGCAGCGACCCTGGAATCATGTCTTCATTGGCTTGATATAGCGCTTGGGTGATAGGAGCCCCTCCGGAGTCTTTACACCCCTAGTGAGTGCACAGATATTGAGGGATGGATCTTCCCTGGACATGGATCTTGTCCGAGTATTATGTTCCGGAGATGGATCTTCTCTGTGGGTCTTATGTTCCGGAGATGGATCTTCTCCGTGGGGGATGGATCGGCCTTTTTCCTCAGTACTAGGTGACTGTGTCACTTGTGTTTATGTAATATTCGGGATGGACTTTCCCTGGGCCGGAAGGCCGTAGTCTAGTACTGAGTGGACCACCTTATGAGAGTTTGATTACTGAGTACACATCATTCTTGATTCTATATGAATTCATGCTAGTATGCAGGGTTACAGACATATATTGATGCATCGTGTTTATTTTCTGATATATTACTGTCATGTCCAAGTTATATATTGTTGTTCAAATTATCGGAGGTTTAGCCCGTCACTACCTCTAAGCCCGTAGTTTGGTTTTGTTACTACTGAGTTGGTGTACTTACGTTACCCCCTGCACCTTGTGTGCAGATCCAGGTACAACGGGATTCAGCTCTGGTCAGTGAGTAGCAGCAGTTTCATCAGAATTGACGAGGTAGCAGCTGGCGACCGTGATCTCGTCTTCTCTTCCTTTCCTACCGTCGTATTTATTTTCAAACTATGTTGGTCATTTATTTTTGGTTGTATTAAGTACTAGCAGCTCATGACTGTGTGACACTGGATCCGGGGTTTGTAGGATTTGGGTTTTGATTTTCATAAAATTGTTTTCAAATTCTGATGTATTATTATTATTAACCACAAACTTGTTAAGAAGGATATTTATTTGGTAATTGCATTTAGCTTATATAAAATGGGTGGCTTGCCTGGTTCCACGACAAGTGACATCACGACTCGGGAATTGGGTCGTGACAGGCATGAAGCAAGAAGGTTATGAAATTCTACAAGATACAATTATAACATAATCTACCCCCGAGCATGATTAACCCTGGTAGATACATATGCGATTGTCACCTCACATATGTATCACCCCCGCATGTAGCAAACATTGACAAATAGGAGGAAAAATTCCCTCAGCAAAGTTAGGCAAAATACTTACCTCGCACAAGTCAATTACAATACCGAGCAAGCCAAGCGATGGTCCAAAAATACCATCTCGCACGTTCTGACCTCCGAACGGCTCAAAACTAACCAAAAACAACTCAAATACATCAAAAATTCTAAAGGAACCAATGCCAATTGAAAAAGGTTGAATCTTTAACAAAGGCCCAAAAACAGCCAAAAAGCCCAACCTGGGCCGGCACCTCGGAACCCGACAAAACACATAAAATCGGACAACCCATTCAATTATGAGTCCACCCATACTAATTTCACTGAAGTCCGACTCTAAATCGATGTTCAAAACTTAAAAATTCACTTTATGAAACTTTAGGAAAAAACCCCCAAATTTCACTTTAAAATCATCAATCAGATCCGAAAAACGAAGATCGATTCATGAAATATAACTAAAACCGAGTGGAGAACACTTACCCCAATCCATACGGTAAAAATCGCCTCCAAAATCGCCCAAATTCGAGCTTCCCAACTCAAAATATGACCAATTGAACAAATCCAAATTTTATATTTTTTTTTTGTCAGCTATTCTGCCTCGTTTCTCATGCCTAACAAATTTGAAACTCATTTTTTACACCTCAAATGGATTCCTTGTGAAATTCTAGTCAAGTTAGGCTCTTGAATCACTCAATTTGACCTTATATTGAAGGAGATATGTTAGTTTCAATAATTTGAAATAGTGCAGATTTTTAAATACGAAGTCAGTAGCAATTTCGTAATTAATCTGAAAAATCTGGCAACCCAATTCTTAATAAAATGACCGTAAAATCCTCATACGATGTCCAAATTCAATAATTCTTTTTGCTACGGGTCTGTAATTAAGATACAGATCTAATGCTTCATTCAAAACAGAATCGGAGCTCATTTGTTCAATATGATATCATTTATGTTTGAAAAACGATGTCGAAAAAAAACGAGCGCAACACAACTCAAACCTATACGAAACTCCCCCGAGGCCCTCTGGACCACGTTCAAACATACCAACAAGTCCCATAACATAACACGGACTTACTCCAGCCCTCAAAATATCGAGCAAAGTGCAGATACTCAAAACGACCTGTCGGGTCGTCACAGTTTGTCCGCAAGTACTGTTCTAGGTCCGCAGGTGCGAAAATCGCTGGGTTGAAGAGGCAGATTTGAGGGTTTATTCCTCATTTTTCACCAATTCAAATTTTAGCTCGGGAGAAGGCGATTTTGCAAGGGGTTTTAAGGGGAAATCAGTGAGAACCCGTGTTGATCGAGTTCTAGGTGTCAAAATGAGGTAATTTTTGGACAAGTGAACTCGTGAGTGAATGGATGTTCTAGATTGGTAACTTTTACTCGATTTCGAGTCGTGGTCCTGGGGAGACGTTTTTGGGCGTTTTTCCTATTTTCATTCCTTAGCTTCGAATTCATTTGCTAAAGTAGTTACTTGTAGTATTATTTACATTATGCAATTGATCGGATTAGATTTGGGCCATTTAGAGTTGGATACTCGTGGAAAGAGCGTGATATTGGGTTGATTTGAGCGGTTCGAGGTAAGTGACTTTCCTAACCTTGTGTTGGGAACTTTCCCTTAGGATGTTTGATGTTAATTGATGTGTGGGCACCGTGTACGTGAGGTGACGAGTACGTACACGGGCTATCATTGCAAAAATCCCATTTTTCCTTTCTAAGTCATAAATTGTTTTCCCTTATTAAACTGCACTATTATGTTTAATTGCTTAGTTTAGATTAGGGAAGCATGCTTACGTGTTTTGACTGCCTATTTGACATTTTGTGACATGCTTAGTTTGATCCCTATTTCCCCTTATTTGTGTTTAGTCTAATCTGTATAACTCGATGTCATACCTATCATTTATATTGCGTTGCATATTTACTTTGGGACTACGGACGTATTTTGGGAGATCCCCCAGCACTGTATATTTACTTTGGGACTACGGACGTATTTCGGGAGATCCTACTGCCTTACATATTTATTTTGGGACTACGGACATATTTCGGGATATCCCCCTATAATGCATAATCATTCGGACTACGGGACGGTATCCCGGAAGATTCCCTATTGTGTGTACCTTGTTCTGAGCAGAGGGCTGTAAATTTTGTGAATTTTTATGATCGTGTTACTGTAAATTTATATATATATATATATATATATATATATATATATATATATCTTAATGTTTAATTTATTATATTTACTCCGGTAGGGCCTTGACCTGACCTCGTCACTACTCGAACGAGGTTAGGCTTGGAACTTACTGGGTACTATTGTGGTATACTCATGCCCTTTCCTGCACATATTTTTTATGTGCAGATCCAGGTAAGAGCTATCAGCCTTGGGATTAGTGCGTGTTGTTGATTCCAGAAGACTTCAAGGTACTTCTGCTTGCGTCCGCATATCCTCAGAGTCCCCTTCTACTCCCTCGCCTTGAGACTTATATATCTTCAGACTTTTGTATAGAGCTATATATATTATAAAAGCTTGTGACTTAGTGACATTCCGGGTCTACGGAGAGTATTTTGTATATGCTGAGCGGCATTGCTTTTGTTTATTTACAGAATGTTGTTTTATCCCTTTATTATTGTGATTTCTTTAAGTTTTTCATAATATTAGGCTTATCTAGTCATGAAGACTAGGTGTTGTCACAACACCTTTCGGAGGGTTAAATTGGATCATGACAGGCAAGTGGCCCGGTCCCGAGCCTAAGTGGGCAACGTGGGCCGGCGATGTGAGACTAAATTGCATATTTTAACATGTGATATACCTTACATTTGAGGTGCATTAATGATAAAAATACACTTGTTATGTGCTTAATGGAGTTTATTTCATGTGTAGGTGAATTGGAGATGGAAACGGAGCTAAAGGGATGCAAATACGTCGAAAAATACGCGAAAGGAGACACCCGGGCGATAGCCGGGCGACAGAGCCCTACAGCCTGACCCTACCTGGCGTTAGCCAGGCCTTTGGGTCCAAACGCCCTGGGTTCCCAGTTCGGCCAAATCCGAGTTTTGACGAGTTTAAGTGTTTCTTGGTTGAAATAGAAGTCTCCTACACGGTTAGGGTTCTCCCTAAACATATAAATAGACTCCTAAAACACAACTACAAGGGGAGATTCGAGGAGATTCGAAGAGGAGAGAAGAGACGAATGGCAAAACATCGATTTATATAGATTTTCTTCATTACTTTGTAGTTTAATTATGCAAGTTATTTTAGATTTGATTATTTTGAACATGTTAAGCTAATTTCTTGTGGAACCCGTTGGGGGATGAACTTATTTTGTTATTAATATAGTTCCAGTTGGTTGATTAATCTCTAATTGTTCAACTACGTTCTTGTTGTAGTTAATTGANACAACTAATCAAGCTATATGAAGTATCCGAGAAGTAAATTCACCGACGGGGGAAACCATAACCTTAGATCTTTATTACAATTGTTTACACCTTAGCGTAGTTAATCTTTAGTTTTAGTAATTTAAATAACATCAAGTGACAGTTGAGTATTCTAACAGCTTGCTTGATACGTAATTCCCTGTGGGATCGACCCTGGGGATAATACCCCAGATTATATTTGCAACGCCCGCTTAGTCTTTTATTAGACATAGTTGAGCGTGATCAAATTTTGGCGCCGTTGCCGAGGAATTAACGGTATTATCAAGTGTAGCTGGAATTGTACATATTATTATGTTTCAAGTTGAATATTTTTTTTTAGTATTTGATTTTTAGTTTCTTTATGTTAGTTTTATTTGTTAAAACATGGCATCATGGAATTATGAGAGTTTGGATGTTGGTAATTCTACTTTTGATCCTCATTATGCATATTATGGAGGAAACCACCCAGAG
>ML389578.1:162463-228930 GCA_005239525.1 Nicotiana knightiana | reverse complement strand
AAGCACAAGTAACTTGAGTCGAAAAGAATAAAGTTTTCTACATGGAGGAACAAAAAGGATGACAAACTTGCAATGTAAACTTTGAACTTGCTGCTATGAAGGAAAATGTAGTTCTCTTTGTATTTGTAAAAAAAATTGAATATTCGTTGCTTTTAGGAGATATTAGCAAACTAGCAGACAAGATTAAAAATTAGAAAAGACCATGAATTAGGGCTTCAATAAATAAAGAAGGTCATCACTTTTAAATTTAATACATTTCAGTTTATTTTTTAAACTTTTGAGTAATTACCAAGCTGACTTTTGAGAATTTGTGTATTATATGAATGACTTATTCAACAAATTTTGTTTTAATTTGAAAAAGTTTCTGGGGCTTACGCCTCACTAAAAAAACGCGCCTCAAACACCCTAGCGTACATGTAATATCCAATAATTTTAAACAAGGATATATTAGTCATTTAGCAACTAATTAAGTCAACACAAAAAGAACAAAAAAAAAAGAAAGAAAGAAAGAAAAGGGATGCAAACACACAAAGGGCCAAAAAAGGATTTAGGGGAAGGGGAAACTCACGGCAGCGAGACAACAAAAGAGAAAAAAAGGGCTTTGAGTGCAAACGAGTTCTATTGCGGGGAGATTACCGGAAGCAATACTATAAGGAAAAAAAAATTTAAGCTTCTGGCAGTAAGAGTCACAATCAAAGGGAGGAGAGTTGAACATATAAAACAGCTTTCAGTAAAAGTATTCTTCAACATAAAAAATATACATGTATTATGACAGCAACACTATTTAAGGTTTAATTTAGAGATGCGGTTGTGAAAATTAAATGTTACTGTAAACTATATGAATGCCGTTTATTTAGAAGATTTCAGAATTGGTATAAGTTAGCTATAGCAATGAGTTGGGATACAGAAATGGGTCTTGATATTTTAAGTAGAATAAGAGGAATTTTTGGGTAAATATAGTTTGACGAATTAAGAGCCAAATATAAAACTCGGAGGATTGGGTGTTCTAAATTAGTGATAAATTTAGCCTAAATGAGACAATTAACGTGAGATCGATGTTGATGTGGTTATAGGTTGATTGAAGAAAGTCGTACGGATCGCTCGAGGTGACGGGTTTGGTATTTCACACGAGTATTGTGAGTAGTAATCTTACCGCAATTTGTGTTTTCATAACTTGCATGATTTACACATGATTTTTAATATGAATATGTTACCGATTATTTTAAGTTGCATGTGGGACAAGTTTTCTTTTTTTGATAATGCATGTGGGACAAGTCTTTTATTCGATATGATACCGAAATAGTTATTTGAGATGATTACCGTTGTTTTAGATATTCTTGTTGTCACTAAATATGTTTTACTGTTACTTGAATTTATGGTTATCGAAATGAAATTACATGATTTGATAAGAACGAAAATGCCCTATATTATTTTAAAATATTTTCTTATTAGTATATACGGATTACATAGACAAGTATAAATGGGAGTAAACTTTGAGGATCCCGTAACTAACGACGAGTTTGTTAGACCTGGTGCACCTTGTAATTACCGATTACTGTTACAGTCCTCGCTAGTGGGAAGGTAGAACTAGCATACCGTTACTGATTTCTCTCGAGTAGGGACTACTGTTATATTTGACTTCTTCCAAAGAAGTCCATAGTTATATCGATTACATGATCCGTTTGTTGAGACCTCCCAAACATGAATACTGATATTGCACAGTATTTATCGATATTATTACCAAATGTTCAATTGATTTATATTACATGAAAAACATGATGAGATTGATTATTGTTTCTGAAAGGGCATTCTTATGATATTTTCTGTTTAATATATCTATATTAGCATGTTTTCTGACTTGTCCCCAAATAAATATGGTTGTGGTTAAGTGTTATTACTCACTGAGCTAGCGACTCACTCCCTGTTTTTTTTTTCCGGAGACAGCAGTTGACGCAGAAGAGGATTTCTTTAATTAGAGCACACAAGTTGTTAGCTCTTGGTGAGCCTCGCACTCGTTCGCTTGGGCAAAAGGTTTTATTTATTTGCTATAGCCTTTTCTTTTGAACTCTTAGAGTTGCTATATAGTTATTTTATTAGTGTCGTGAGTATTCAATTGTTAATATGGACTAGTTACTAGTATTATACTTTCTTTCAATATTATTTAAAGATGGATTTAGTTTTATTATGTTGAGAAGGTTGGAACTATTGGTGGAAACTCATTTTTGGTTAGCTGATGGTGATTGTGACAGGTTTAGGTGAATATTGTTTGGTTGTTGTGTATTAATGAGACATAAATTATTTTTGATAGTCCAAAACAGGGGAAACTTTGTCCGATTTTGTGTAAGATACCGATGAAGCTTACTTGGGAGCATTTGCTTCTGAGTGCCGGTCATGATCCTAAATTGGGTCGTGACAAAGTTGGTATCAGAACTTAGGCTTTAAGTCTCGAGTCATGGAGCAATGTTTAACAGAGTCTTGTTCATGAGTATGTAGGCGCCCATACTTATGATCTTGAGGCTACTGAACATCTAGGAATGTTTTTCCTTCTTTCATTATTTGATTGTGCGTTGAGATAACTTGATATTGACTTTAGAGTATTTATTTCGCAGATGGCTAGGACACGCATAACCTCATCTGCTGGACGTGGTGCTACCTGAGGTGGCGGTCAAGTTGGGGTTCATCAAACTAGAAGACAGGTTGCTTCCCAACCTGAAGTTGGGAACGTGGGTCAACCCCAAGCTACTATGCCCGATCAAGTGCAAGAAGATGGGGTTCAAGACGCTCTATCATCAGTGCCAACTGTTGTATCTATTTTTCCCTTACCTGCAGACGCAATGGCAAGGTTATTGAATGTGTGAGACGCATTGGTGCCTACTCAGGGTGGAAGTTCAGCTCCTCAGGCTACTTTACAGACACAAGCACCTGCACAAACTCAGACTTTCGGGAATAAAGAAGTATCCCTATAAGAGTTCTTGAAATTAAAATCACCAAAATTCATAGGTTCTGATAATTCAGCAGATCCTCAAAGTTTCTTGGATGGGACACTCAAGGCATTATGTGCTCTAGGATGTTCTAGTGAGAGGGCCGTGGAGCTCCATCATACAAACTAGAGTATATGGCCAATACATGGTATGCAACTGTGTTGCTAGGAAGGCCAGCAGGAGCAACACCACTAACATGAGACGATTTCACTAAGTTAATCATGAATCATTTTCTTCCAGACAGCTTGATGCAAAAATATGCTAGAGACATAGAGAGATTGGATCAGACTCTAGATATGGATGTGTCAACATATAACACCAAGTTTTGTAAGCTGGCTAGATATGCTCCTTTCTTAGTGCCTACCGAAGAAGCTCGAGTTCAGAGATTTGTTGATGGATTGGTTGGTCGTCTATACACTGCAGTAGCCCCACAGATGAAGACTTTATCCTACTCTGATGCAGTCGACCTTGCTAGAAAGATTGAAAACAAGAGACATGATGAGCGTGCAACTAGTGATTTACGTAAGAAGGCCAAGACAAGAGGGTCTTTCAGTGGCGGTTTTTAGTGAAAATCGAAGAGCAGGAAATCAGAGATAACAACAACATGGTTCTTAGACAGGGACACATCTGTCTTCACAGTCCACATACAGACCACATTACAGACAGGGTACTAGGGGACCACCATCATCTGGACATTGTAGTTCTGGCAGATATATGCCATAACTTCAGTCTGCCAGACCTATGGTAGATCACATTTGGGCCGATGTCGTATTCTAATTGGAGAGTGCTTTTGGTGTGGCCAGTTGAGACATCACTTGAGGGATTGCCCTCAGCCTCCGAGAACTTTCAACCAAGCTTCTATTTAGTTAGTTGAACCTACTTAGACTACTCATAATACTTCAGATGCTACAGGTACAAGAAATAGAGGTCGAGGTGCTGGAGACCGTGCTACTATGAATCAAGGACAAGGGAATGCTGGTAGAGGTCATGCGAGAGTTTTTGCATTTACTAGACAGGATGCTCAAGCCTCGAATGCTGTGATCACATGTATTCTTTGTATTTGATGCACTTGCATTGATTGATTCGAGATCTACTCACTCCTATGTGTCCTCGTACATTGTTTTGAGATTTAATAGATACCTGAGCTATTGAATGATCCTTTTCGAGTTGCTACTCCTATTGGGGAGTCTCTATTAGCCGAATACGTATTGTGCTTGTCAGATTCGGGTTGAGGGTAGAGATACTCTGGCTGACCTTATTGTACTTGATATGATTGACTTTGATATGCTGATGAGAATGGATTGGTTATCTTCTTGCTATGCTATCATTGGCTGTTATGCAAAAATAGTTAAGTTTGAGATACCAAACGAACCCAGTTTTATTTTGAGAGGGCGTCGGGTTCCAGAAAATTGCAAAGTTGTATCTTTCATGAAGGCTCAACGACTTCTGAAGAAAGGTTGCTTGGGTCTCTTAGCTATTGTAAATGACACAAGAAAGGAAACAGTTAGTATAGAAAATGTACCAGTAGTGAGAGAATTTTCTGATGTATTTCCTGAGGATTTACCAGGATTACCTCCAGTATGAGAAATATATTTTGGTATTGATTTGCCACCTGAAACACAACCCATATCAATACCCCCATATCAGATAGCACCAGCAGAGTTGAAGGAGCTAAAACAACAACTACTTGATTTGTTAGATAAGGGTTTTATCAGACCGAGTATATCTCTATGGGGTGCACCAATACTATTTGTAAAGAAGAAAGACGGATCCCGGAGAATGTGAATTGACTAAAGGCAATTGAACAACATAACAACACGCAATAAATATCCTTTTCCTCATATAGACAACATATTTGATCAGTTACAAGGAGCTGCCCACTTTTCAAAGATTGAGCTCCGTTCTGGTTATCAACAACTTAGAATCAAAGATGAAAATATTTCTAAGACTGCTTTCAGAATTTGATACAGGCACTATGAGTTTCTTGTGATGCCTTTCAGACTAACTAATGCTCCAGCTACATTCATGGATTTAATGAATAGGGTGTTTAAGCCGTTTTTGGATAGACTTGTAATAGTATTTATTGATGATATCCTGATATATTCTCGTAGTCAAGGAGAACACGGGAATCATCTCAGGACTGTGTTGCACACATTGTGAGAACATCGGCTTTATGCTAAGTTCTCAAAGTGTGAATTTTGGATAGACTCAGTAGCATTTCTAGGGCATGTTGTATCTAAAGATGGAATTATGGTAGATCCTAAGAAGACAAAATCTGTGCAGAAATCGCGCGGACCTACTTCTCTTACAGAGATTCGTAGCTTTTAAGGCTTGGCTGGCTATTACAGGCATTTTGCGTAGGATTTCTCCATAATAGCAGCGCCATTGACCAAGCTAACACAGAAAAATGCAAAGTTTCAATAGACGGAGGAATGTGAGCAAAGATTTCAAAAACTCAAAACATGTTTGACAACTGCACCAATATTAGCCTTACCATTAGGTTCTAGAGGATTTATGGTGTTCTATGACGCATCGAGGGTGAGATTAGGATGTATTCTCATGCAAAATGATCACGTTATAGATTATACTTCGAGACAATTGAAAAAGCACGAGCAAAACTATCCTACACATGATTTGGAGATGGCTGCAGTAGTATTTGCTTTAAAAATTTGGAGGCATTACCTTTATGGTGAAACTTGTGAGATTTATACCGACCATCAGAGTTTGAAGTACATTTTTGAGCAGAGGGATCTAAATCTTTGGCACTGTCGGTGGATGGAACTACTCAAGGACTATGATTGTTTGATTTTGTATCATTCTGGCAAAGCCAATGTGGTGGCTGACGCATTGAGCAGAAAATCTATGGGAAGTTTGGCACATGTAGTCCCTGCAAGGAGACCTTTGGTTGAAGATATGCATAGACTAGAGGGTACATGTGTCATATTTAGTGTCGAAAATTCATAGGCATTGTTGGCTTGTGTTCAGGATAAGTCTTCATTAGTCGAGTGCATTAAGGCCACCCAATATGAGGATGAGCGATTATGCAAATATAGAGATGAGGCCTTAGCTGGTAAAAGCAAGGATATGATTGTTGAAAGTGATGGTGTTCTTCGAATGGGTAACTGGCTATGTGTAGCAGATGTAGATGGGTTGAGGCAAACTATTCTTGAAGAAGCCCACAACCCTAGATACACTATACATCCTGGATCCACAAAAATGTACCATGACCTGAAGCAATTTTATTGGTGGGAGGTATGAAGAAAGATGTTGCTAACTTTGTTTCTAACTATTTGACTTGTCAGCAGGTCAAGGCTGAGCATCAACAACCCACAGGACTGTTATAACAAATTGAGATTCCAGAGTGAAAATGAGAAATAATTAGTATGGATTTTGTCACCGGTCTACCATGAAACCTTAGAGGTTATGACTCTGTATGGGTGATTGTAGATCGATTGACAAATTCGGCACGCTTTTTGCCAGTGAAGACTAAATATAGTGGAGTAAGATATGCACAAATATTTATGAACAAAATTGTCAGACTTCACAGAGTTCTAGTACCCATAATCTTTGATAGAGGATCACAGTTCACTTCACGCTTTTGGAAATTTTTTCAAGAAGCATTGGGTACACGAGTAGATCATAGTACTACATTTCACCCACATACAGACGGGCAGTCTGAGCGTACTATACAGATCTTGGAGGATATGTTTGTCGCGCCCCCTTTTTCCTCGCGAAATCGGATTTCGACATTTCTGAGATAACTCCCTTACTTTTGGGATGGGGTATGGGATTTGAAGAGTCGCCACCTAACGGATTAAAGTGCGTTAGGGCACCTAGAGCAGTTAACTCATGAAACTAGTTTACATCACCAGAGATCGGGTAAGGGCTCGAAATTACCTTGAGGGGAAGGTGTTAGGCACCCCTCAAGGTCCACAACGGTGGGTCCCGGCCGAACTTAAATAATCGAATTAGTCTTAAAGGAAAATAAAGCAATTTAGACAACTATTATTTTAAAACAATAATTAAAAGGGTCCTATGTTTTTTTTGCCTATAGGATCATTTCCATGCAATACTTGGTAACTTTCCCCAAGTTGGGGTGCTACACATCGTATTAGCGAACATGTCATCATCTCCTTTACTACCCAATCACTATCTTTCAGTTATTACCTAAGCGTTCTAGTAGCTTCTAACTCGTTCCTTATGCGTGCGCTACCCGTCCCTTACCTATGGTCATGGAGGTATTTAGGACCTCTATGTGGTTCTAGACTTACCTATGTTGCTTAAAATGAGAAAAATCTATGCGACAAACAAAATTCAGATAACACTATCATATAAGGGGGCAAATAAGGGCTCATATTAACCTCCACAAGTAGACAACAAATGCACCCAATTAAATCATACAACTTTATTGATTTAGGATCCTATAGGCAGGATATCTAGATGAGCATAAACAGAATGTAAGAAAGTAGTTTATTAAAACGAGCATTGGGACCCACTAGCTTGCCTACTGATTTGATTAAGCTTTGAATGTGGGCATTTTAGGCAGTAAGATGTCACAATTGTTAGGCCCATAATTCTTAATAACCCTACAAGTTTGTCTAAGTGATAACCAGAGCAGAATCCTATAGGCATGACATTTACAACTGTTAATTATAAACCTATAACATGGTTTTTAAGCGAGTTACTGATTTTAACTCGTAAAAACAGGTTTTATCTTTGTTAACCCTACAGGCATGCTTTCTAATTTTGCGGAATTAATTAGCTCCTATAGACATGATTTCGAAGTGTTGAAATTGTTTACAAGCATGATTTCTAAGTTTACAAACTGATTTACCCTATAGGAATGATATCTATTAGTTTAAATCCTATAGACATGATTTCTAGGTTTTGAAACTGATTCCTCTTATTAATATAGACATGGCATCTAAATTGGAGAAAACTGGTTTTTATATCTCCTATATGCATGATATCTATTAATCACATGTGGGCAGAATTTTAAACAAGTTTTCAGAAAAGTTTATTAATTTACATAAATAAGATCCTATACGCATGATCAATAATGCATGTTGAGATTGAAAATATGCGTAGATTCTATAAACATGGATTTCTAATGCAGAGATTTGAAATGACTATCCATATAAGCACATAGAATAGAGTAGGTTAACAGGAATTAAAGCATGCCAGTTAAATAAACAACAACCATATGGCAAACAGAAGCATGTCGAGGTTTGAAATAAACTAATCACATAAGCACATGGAACAAAACAAGATAACAAGAACTAAAGCATATCAGTTGAGAAACAAATAGACAACAATCATATATCAAACAGAATCATGATGAGGTTTGAAATAAGCTAACCACATAAACATATAGAACAGAACAAGACAACAGGAGTTAAGGCATACCAGTTAGGAAGAAGGTAAACATGAATGTGATGGCAATTGAAATCCAGAGAGTCTAGCCTTGGGTTTCAGCCGGCTAAATAGTGCAGCAAATTAGAGTGATAGAAAGAACTCAAGTTTATGAGAGAACATACAACTTCGAGAGATTTTTTGAATTGTAAAAGTTGCTCAATAAAGAAGATGTAAAGCATGTGTGTGAGTGTAAGAGTCTCAGTGTAAGTCTCTTAGTCAGTAGGTAGGTCTTTTGAAATCAGAATAATGAAAGGCTTTTGTAACATACAATAAAGTAAAACCAAATAAGGTATGAAATTAATTACACACAACTAAAGTATGAAAAATCAAATAATCAATCAATTAGGGTTAACACAAATCAATTAATAGGACATAATCACGTAAGTATCACTTAAATCTAGGAAAATCCCTCCACGGAATCAATCAGCAGTCAACTTTAAGGTTAAATAAGGTAAGCAGTAAGTCCAAAGATCAATTATAAGTCGGCAAAGCACAAAAATCAGGCCAGTAAAGTAAATAAGGAAAGTATCACCAATTATTAATCACACATAAGGAAAGAACAGGTAAAAATCCAATAAGAAAATATCGGTATTAAAGAAAGCACAATTTCAAAACCTAATTTAGGCGAATAAATCAATTAACACGTTAATTGACATAGCTAAAGCAACGGGTAAGAATAGTAAGATAAGTAGCCAGATAATCGAAACCCTAGGAACTACAAAAACGGATTTATGGGGCTTAAGTAAAAAAATCAGTTGAAAAAGCAAATAAAATTAGAAGTGAAAATACTTGAATGCTTAAAATATTTTTGCAGAAATCTCTTTAGAACCAAAACCCTAGCTTTTAGGGAAAAATAAAATCGGTTAATAATAAATAGCAAAAAAACAGAAAACTTCAAGGAAACGACTTAAACAAACTCAAAATTGCTTTAGATCTAAAGAGATCTAACGGATTCAACCAAAAATAACTAAGTTCATGAAAATAAAAAGAGGCGAACCAAAATCTGGTTCGAACCAGAGATTTGAAGCCATAAAACACGAAGATATGAGTACTCACAGACATCGAAGTGAACATAGACGGATTAGCCGAGAAAATGAGAGACTTTGAACGAATTTTGGTTTTGAGTCTCTTGATATTCCTCAAGTAACATGAAAATCATAATAACAGTAGAGAGATGAGGCCGGATAAGGCCTAAAATCAAAGGAGAACCCCATGAATCAAGGGAATATCAATGATAGCGGGCTAGGGTTAGAAGGGGAGGGGGGAGGGGGTGAGAGAGAAGAAAGGGAGGAAAGGGATCGAAAGGGGGCGGGTTTTGAAAAATGGAGATAGGGTTTAGGTTGGGGTTAAATTAAAAATGGAAGGTGAATCGAGGGCCGTTGATCTTCTAAGATCAACGACATGATTAAATCTGGTTGGGGCGGGTTATGGATATAGGTTATTGGGTTATAATAATTGGGTTTGGGTACTGGGTTATGAGTTGGTTGAATTGGGCTGATAGTTGTTGGGCTGGGGTCCAAAAATTCAATTTTAAAGAGACTATATTTTAAATACCCACTTAATTTAATAAAATAATTTAAAAAATAGTTAATAAATGATGAAAAATGCTATTTGGGTATGGAAATGATTTAAAATAATTACTCAATATTATAAAAATATAAAAAGTCATTTTCGTGTAAAATAAAGTAATTATGCACACATGGGCTATTATTACAAAGTTATTGCAATTATAACCTAAAGATGTAAATGTAATTTTGCATAAAGTAATTAAAGCTTAATATAAATATAAAATGATAAAATTAAGCAATAGAATTATTATAAAATCTTTTGTGACGCAATTAGTAATTATTTGGATAAAAAAATAATAGAATAAATTAATTAAAATTCTTTTATTAAAGAAAATTATGGAAAAATATTAGTTGATGCTCATGCATTATTTTGAAAATATATATGCATTTTAAAAATATATAAGGAAAAAATTGGATATCAACAACTGCCCCTCTTTACCTGGGAAGGATAAAGAGCTGTCGGGTAAAGATATGATGGCCAATTTTGACTGAATAGAGTGATCTGAGAGATATAGGCCGCACTTTGGCTCCCGAGCTGCTTACAAATCCTTGGTTTAGAGGAATCAAGCCGCGTGTTGTTCTGGATGCACCGATGAAATAAACCAATGGAGTTATCACAAGGACATACACAAGGTTTCGAATTGGTGAAACTAAGCGTGTCTAACGGGCCGGATTAACCTGGAACCGGACCGGCCTAGACCGGTTAAACTCGGAACCGACCGGCCCGGTATATAGAGGCCAGATAGGGGTGGGTAGGCGGGGTAGAGGGAGTTGGTCCATTAAAGATTAGGGCACCGGTTACCCGGACCGGTCAAACCCGGTCAAATGAACAGTACACCTTACCAGGTTAACCGGCCCGGTTCAACGTTAAATTTTTTTTTTGTTGTTGTTTTTAAAATGTTTGGGCCCCACTTATCCGTTGGCAATGGTCAACTTGGCAGGGAGCCGTTGCACAATGGCAAATTTGCACAAATGGCCCTTTTTTTAAACAAAAAATTAACACTTTTTCATTTTACAAATTTAACCTTTTCTAAAACTATAAATACATCCCCTCTTCTTCATTTCTTCACTCATCTCTCATTTCTCAATCTCAATTTCTCTCATTCAAGTTAAATCATGCCCCATGATTCTAGAGTGCACTCATATGTTTGGGAACACTTTGATGTGGTAGAAGAAAATGAAGAAGTTTACAAAGTAAAATGCAGGAATTGTGGTATAATCTTAAATCTTCGTCCAAAGTGCACAGGCACAGGCTGTTTAAGGAGGCATATGAAAAGTTTTCTTGAGCGTCCACCAGAAATTCGTTTGATTAATTGATTTGAGACAATTTGTGTTATTTTAATATTATTAGACGTATAAGTGCAAGTTTGAACTTTAATTTAAAGTATTAAATGTAAACTTTATTAGTTTAATTTGCAAGTTTTAGTTTGTTATTTTAATATTATTAGACGGTACTTAATTATTTAAAGATATATTCAAATATAAGAGTTTTAAAGTATTTGAATCCGTTATTCAAACACTACTTTTATAAGTTTGTTTTTTTGTTTATATTTTTACGATAGTTATAATAAATACAAAAAAAATTAAAAAAATAAAATAAAATATACTGTAAACCGGCCTGACCCGGCCCATTAAACCCCTAACCCATACGGTTTAGTTTTTACCCGGATTAACCCGAACCCGTTAAATCCGTTAAGAATAACCCGTAACCGGCCCGTACCACTACCCGTCCGGTTAAAAAAAACCCAACCCAGCCCGGCCTGGCCCACCCGTTAGACACCTTTAGGTGAAACGGTTATGGAGAGCGGTCAGGTTTGAAGTAATTTGGAGGAACTGGAGCGTGATTACTCCTGTTAGGATAACGATTACTCATTGGGTCTCCTGCAAATCAAAAGATGTACTGCAAGCATATGCGTATAAATGATGCAAATTCCCTTCAGACCATGGAAGTTGTCTTTGGACGATTGAGGATGACGTCCTTAGACCATGATGTCCCGGGCCATGAATTGTGCAGTGAGGGATTCACAGGACATGAAATGATGTTCTCGGGCCATGAAAATGGTGCCTCCGAACCATGACGCCTTTGAATGATGATGTGCAAATTCGAGAGATCCTCAAGCCATGGCATGATGTCTTCCGACTATGAGGATGGTTCCTTCAGACTATGACGCCTTCAGACAAGTTGGCTATATTCATCCTATGAAGTACGGAGACATGATGTTAGGGGAAACAAGACAGAGCTTAGTCTTGTGCGAAATTGAGGGTAGAGCTTAGCCCGAGAGAAGAGAACAATGCAAGAGCGAAACAGTGCTTAGTCTCATGCGAGATTCGGGACAGTGCTTAGTCCCATGCAAAGAGAAGGCAGTGCTTAGCCTCATGCAAAGAGGAGGCAGGGCTTAGCCTCATGCAAGACTGAGACAAAGCTTAGTTTCATGCAAAAATCGGGACAGTGCTTAGTCCCGTACAAAGAGAAGGCAATGTTTAACATTATGCAAATAGGGAGGTAGGGCTTAGCCTCACGCAAGATTGAGACAGAGCTTAGTATCATGCAAAATTTGGGACAATTCTTAGTCCCATGCAAAGAGAAGGAAATGCTTAGCCTTATGCAAAGATCGAGACAGTGCTTAGTCCCATGCAAAGTGAAGGAAGTGCTTAACTTATGCAAGTAGGGAGGCAGGGCTTAGCCTCATGCAAGATTCGGGACAGGGCTTAGTCCCATACAAAGAGAAGAGTAAGAGAGAAGTATTCTTAGCTGACAATGTGTTTCGTGCATAGTGATTGCATCATTGCGACGATGTTTATCATGATGATATAGTCCTGCATCCAAAGAAAATTTGTAAGTTTTTGGGGGGGAGGTTGGTTCGTGCCTTCGCTTGCTCGATTTGCTTCGCTCTGTCTGAAAATCCTGTTCAAGGTATTAGGGTAGCATTTGGCTAAAGCAAAGTTTCTTTTTCAAAAGCATGCGTGTATAATTTTTAAAGACATAGTAGTATGCAATTTAGAAGTTAGTTAGATGAACCAGTAACTCTGATATAATTAAATACATTGCAACTTCCTCTGCCATAGAATTTTTAGGGTCCTCATCAAAATTCTGCCCCAGTTAACTATATGACTGCTCCATATGCTGCGGTTGGCTGAACTTGCTTCAAATTTTTAAGGGCCCTCCTCAAAATCCTGCCCCAGTTTCTGATTGTGGGAAAATGGAAATTTCATTGAATAGTGATCGAACCCACAGGGTTGCCTATGTATCCCCTCTTAAACGGGAATCTGGTCGAGCGTAGTTCAATTTACATCATATGAAGAAGCATCAATAGATTTACACATAGTATCTTTTGACTGCATCTGAATTGATAGGCTTTGGCCAGATTTTTCTGTCCATCTCTACGAGTATGAGTGCTCCTCCTGTTAGTACTCTATGAACCATGTAAGGACCTTTCCAGTTAGGAGAGAATTTTCCTTTGGCCTCATCTTGATGTGGAAAGATCCGTTTCAGTACCAGCTGCCCTGGTGTGAACTGTCTTGGTCTGACCCTTTTATTGAAAGCCCTGGACATTCTATTCTGATAGAGCTGGCCGTGACACACTACACTCATCCTCTTGTCGTCTATGAGGGCTAATTGCTCATAGCGGTTCCTTATGCATTCTGCATCGCTGAGTTCGGCTTCTTGTATGATTCTTAAAGAAGGAATTTCTACCTCGACAGGAATGACAACTTCAGTACCATAAACCAGCAGGTAGGGAGTTTCCCTGGTTGATGTGCGGATTCTGGTACAGTATCCAAGTAAGGCGAATGGTAATTTCTCGTGCCATTGCTTGTGATTCTCTACCATTTTCCTTAGTATCTTCTTGATGTTTTTGTTGGCGGCCTCTACAACTCCATTCATTTGAGGCTTGTGTGCTGTGGAATTCTTGTGCTTGATTTTGAAAGTTTCACACATGGTTTTCATCAGATCACTATTGAGATTGGCGGCGTTGTCAGTGATGATGAACTCTGGAACCCCAAATCGACAAACAATCCGGTCTCTGACAAAATCTGTGATGACTTTCTTGCTTTTTGGTAGTGGTATTTTTGGATGGATTTAACCTTTGATGGGTCCAACTCTATTCCTCGGTGACTGACAATGACTCCCAACAATTTTCCGGCAGGAACCCCAAATGCACACTTTGCGGGATTTAACTTTAGATTGTACTTCCGCAACCGATCTAAGAATTTCCTCAAATCTACTATGTGATCTGTAGCCCTATTGGATTTTATGATGACGTCGTCAACATATACCTCTATTTCTTTATGTATCATATCATGTAAGATCGTTTCATAGCCCTCATGTAGGTGGCCCCAGCATTTTTTAGACCGAACGTCATCATTTTGTAGCAGTACACCCCCATGGTGTGATGAAGGTTGTTTTCTCTGCGTCTTTTTCGTCCATCCAAATCTGATTTTAACCCGCGAAGCAATTTACAAAGGACGGAGTTCATGCTTGTCACCATTGTCGATCATAATGTGTATGTTTGGTAGTGGGAAATCATCCTTGGGACTTGCTCTGTTTACATCCCGATAATCAACACAGACTCTAACTTACCCATCTTTCTTTGGAACTGGTACAATATTGGCCAACCAAGTTGGGTACTCAACTACTCTGAGGACCTTAGCTTTGATCTGCTTAGTGACTTCTTCCTTGATTTTCAGGCTCATGTCTGGCTTGAATTTTCTGAGTTTTTGCTTCACTGGCGGACACATTGGATTTGTAGGTAACTTGTGAGCCACTATGGATGTGCTCAACCCTGTCATATTGTCGTATGACCATGCAAAGATATCCTCATATTCTTTCAGGAACCGAGTGTATTCTTCTTTCTCTAACGGTGACAAATGGATGCTTATGCGGGTTTCCTTGACGGTTTTGGAATTTCCTAAGTTGACTATCTCGGTCTTGTCCATGTTGGACTTGGGCTTGTTCTCAATGTTTTCCACTTATCTGACAATTTCCTCAGGTATTACATCCTCATCTTCTATTTCTTCCGAGTCACTGTCCTTCTGTTGCATTGTTTCATTACATGTCACAGTCGTTGGTTCATCAAGGTAAGAAATAGTAATGTTGTAAGGATGAAGATATGACATAAAATAGTAATAATAAAACATCAAGCCATTTAAACAAAATGATTTCAAATAATGTTTTCTAAACTTAATACTGAAAATAAAATATTATTTAAAATAAAATGCCAAAGAGGAAATCATTTTCAAAAGTAAACAATGCTATCAGCCTTGCTACACTGGGACTCGTCGGGACCTTGATGGTCTAACAATCCAGTTCTTGAGGAATGCTCCTCTCACCACAGTCTGGATAGTGAGGCCTTCTTCCTCCTCCTCCTCAACTATTACATAACAATCCATATCATCGTCTTCCAAGAACAAATTCCTCAATGCTGCCAAGGCTTCTTCTTCCTCTGATCCCCATATTGTATCGGCCTGCTAGAAGGTTTGATTCAGGTGCGGCACAAGTTGCTTAAGAGGATAGTATGGACCACGCCATGGTGGCGACCAATTCTGATATTCCTGCCAGGTATACTGATATCCGAGCCCCAAGGTTATGCCATGGCGCTTCAGCTGTATTGGTTTGGGGATACCTTGAAGATTTTTACCAAGACCCTTACCAGGTTCATACCCTGCCCATGACATTATACACTTTATTTTGCTACTCCACCATTTATCCTTCTCAATTGTGTTAACACGCTCGATGCGATACTAGGTTTCTTCGCCTAACGTCCTTCTGTTTTCTACCACCAGAACAGTTTGACTGGTATAAATGGGATTGCTCCTATCTCCATGGATGATCACTTCTTGATGGTTCCATTCAAATTTTACCGCTTGGTGCAAAGTGGATGCGACAACTCCAACGACATGTATCCAAGGCCGTCCCAACAACAAATTGTAGGAGGCGGATATGTCTAACACCTGGAATTCAAAATCGAACCAGGTAGGACCCATTTACAAGCACATATTAGTTTCTCCGATTGTGTCCCTTTGAGACCCATCGAATGCCTTCACGTTCATACTTCCTGCTCGTATTTCATGTAGGCCTTTGCCCAACCTCTTCAAAGTTGTCAGCGGACAGATGTTGAGGCTGGACCCTCCGTCAATCAGAACTTTGACAATGAACATGTCTTCATATTGCACTGTGATGTGCAGTTCCCTGTTGTGGCTCAATCCTCCAGGTGAAAATTCATCTTTATGGAAGGTGATCTTATGGCTTTCTAACACTTGTCCCACCATATTGGCCATTTCCCCGCTAGTAATGTTGTCGGGCACATATGCTTCATTCAATACCTTCATTAGAGCATTCCTATGTGCTTCGGAATTTTGCAACAACGATAAGATGGATATCTTGGCGGGAGTCTTATTCAAATGATCAACAACAGAATAGAGTCTTATTCAAATGATCAACAACATAATACCCCCTTGATTGTACTTTCCTCCAAAGGTCGTCTGGACTAGTTTCAATGACGGTTTGTTTGTTAGAAGCTTGCTTACTGGTCTCTCCCAAATGCTCAGGTGTGTAAATTCTTCCTGTTCTGGTCATTCCTTGTGCAGCGCCGGACTCTTCCGTCTTTACTTTCCCTTTTCTCCGAGCTTCGACAACATAATCCCAAGGTACAACATTAGAACTGAAGGGTGGTGTGGATTCCACCATCACAGTAAACGGAGCAGATACTTATACCTCAAACGGAGAAATTGTAGCTGCAAGTGGTGTCATTTCTACTTCAAAGGGAGCCGATGCGGCTACCTCAACTTTGACTGGCGGCTGTACCTGTACCACAATAGGATTGAGCGTGACTGTCAGTTTCTTAGGATCATCACCTTCCCGAATAAGTCTGATTGATCCCTCGGGATCCCATTCTTCATCGGTTTCTATTATATTGACTCATTCACCCCATGATCTGGGAGGGGGTTGTTGCGGACATTGGGTGTGTTTTCTTTCGCCTATATGACCTTGGTATCAATCAGTGTTTGGATCTTATCTTTCAGGGTGCGGCATTCATCAATAGTCTGTCCTTTCATACTGGAATGGTACGCACACATATTGTTTGGGTTGACCCATTGTGATGAGTTTTCCATAGCCACAACGGGAATAGGGGTGACATATCCAGCAACTTTTAATCTTTCATACAATTGGTCAATGGGTTCAGCAATAGGGGTGTATTGTCTGGGTGATTTGCGATCAAAATTGGGCCTAAGTTTTTGGTAATTTGGACGAGCTGGAGGTGAATGATAATAGGCTGGTTGGGGATTATAGGTGTGGTAGGTGGTAGCGGATTGAGTATATCTGGAAGGTGAAGGTTGGTATGTGGGTGGAGGTGTTTGGTACACAAATGGAGATTTCGGACCTTGGGAAACCATTACTGTTCCCACTTCTTTAATCTTTGATATGCCACCTGATTGTAGTGCTTTATTCGTGGCCTGCACTGCCTCAAAATTTGTGACCATTTAAATTTTGATACCTTCCTTTCTTCGAGCTTGATGATATCGGAGAACTTGTGATTCTTAATTACCATTAACCTTTCGTAATATTGTGTTTCCTGAGCCCTGACAAAGAACTTGTTCATTTTCTCTTCATCCAATGCCGGCCTGACCTTCATTGCTTCTGACCTCCATCGAGTAACATACTCGCGGAAAGTCTCAGTTTGTTTCTTCTTGATATTCTTGATATAGAAGACGTGTGGTGCATTTTTCGTGTTGAATCTTAATCTATCCATGAAATTCGATGCCATGCTTACCCAATTAGCCCATTTCTTGGGATTTTGACTTATGTACCAAGATAGGGCGTCTCCAATAATCCTTCTCATGAACAGCTTCATGCGAATCCTTTCATCCTTTCCAACCCCTACGAGCTTATCGCAGTAGGTTCTCAAATGTACCTTTGGGTCACCTGTTCCATCGAACATCTCAAACTTAGGAGGTTTGTAAACCTCCGACAGTTCCACATCTGGCTGAATACACAGATCCTCGTAATTCAAACCTTCGATTCTTTTTCCTCCATCAACATCCTGAACTTGGCTTGTGTGTTTCTTGAGCTCTTCTGCCATGTTCTTAATGAGCATGTCCTTTTTGGCGGATTCTAGTGTATATGAGATTAGCTGAACTGAGTAGGGTAAGGTTTCCACATAGATGGGTTTGTTTTGGTGAATGCCAGAAGTTTGGGTGTAGTGGTGATCATTGGTTGAATTTTGGGAATCAGGGGTAGGCTGAGGGGTGTTCTGAGGAGTGTGGTAAGTGGTTTGGCGGACATTAAGTTGGGATATGCTGATATTGAGGAGATGTAGGTATGGGTAAAGGATTTTGAGGAGGGGTTGCATATTGGTGGGGTGTGGGAGGATTCTGCGGGAGTTGGTTAGGTGTTTTTGTAACGAGGTGCCGGGTTTTGGCTTATTAGGATGGTTGATATCTGGGACGTTCAGTGTGAGGGAGAGGTTTTCAAAATTACGAACCTGCTCAAGCTCACCCTGTAGTTCAAGTATCTTTTGTTCAAGCCGTGAAACCAAGTCATTTGGTGTCGGAGTAATCTGGCCATCAGAAGTTTCTACATTCTCAGCATGTGTGGGGTTATCTTTTCTAACACCACTCATATCGTCCATCTTAGCTTTCCTTTTGCCTTTTGATGCACTTGGAGGAGGAGGAGGTGGAGGGCCTCTGGATCTGGTTTGGTAAGATGATGATGCCAGTATGTGTAAACCAACCTTAGGAGATGGGAATAATAAAAAAGAAAGAAAAACAAAAGGTAACCAAGTTAGTGAGAGTTCTGAAAAATGTTTGCAGTATTTAAACACATATTGCGGGAATGTAAATTTGCGTCCTAATTTGGGAGCCTCGTTGTGCCCGAGGTAGGCCCAGCGACAAGTAGATCTGGAGAATTTTAATTCCAATAATTTCCTCATTTCATTAACGCGATAAATAAGATGAATCTAAAACGAAAATAAAGTGAGTCACTAATGGCACTTGGCCTTATTACATTCGAAAAGCAAAATCGAATAAACCTAATCTACTTAGTCTAGAAGGACCTTCCCCAGACCTGGTTCTCTGGGCTTCATTGATCAGGTTCCCCAGGTCCCGCATGTCTAGTAGCAAGTATGCCCTGGCGAGATGTCCTCCTTCGATACCTTCAGCATTCTAGCAGTCTATGAATCTTTTCCTCATCTTCATTTCCAACTCCATCAGACCCCACTCCAGATATTCTAGCCTTTCATTCGATCTAGTAGTCGTTCCCCTCCATTCATTAATTAATTCCATATTAGTCTTGTGTTGTTCCAGATGCTCAGTCTCGGACTCGCGAACCCTTTTGTGTAGTCTGTTATACTTCACCTGTGCTTCGACAGTGTCATCTATGACTCTGTTTCCTCGACCGATCCCGGGCTCGACAATTCCTGCTATGCAATCCTCCAACTACAATGGGTAAAAGTACACATGCCCTGCATGATATCGATCTGGCTCGATGGTGTTCCTTTCCACAATAATCTTCAAGTGCCACATATGTTGAGCTTCACATTTATATGGGATGTCATCATCTTGGAAATCCGCCCTGTAGTTACTCATCTTGGAGACTCGTGGTATAATTTGTTTTCTACCAGCTTGTCTCATGACCCTGATAGGAACATAGGGGTATATACCTCCTAACCTGATCAACACCAAGTGTGGAGCATCCCTAGATCTGATGATGAACTCATTGGTAGGGAATCACTCGAACATCCAGCGAAACTGGTCCTCAATCAAGTTGTCGAAAAATTGCACCCATTCTGTAGCACTCTCCGGCTGAGCAAACCTGTCTGGGATAAAGGTCATTCTTTTGGGGGTGATGAAAGGCTATGTGATCATTCCACGACCTTTGCGGAAACTCTTGGCGGTATTGGCCTCTCTGGAAATGTTCTAGCAACCAAATCTGTAGTAGCATATTACAACCCTCGAAGAGTTTGAACCCCTTCTGGCAGCCATCCAAGGCCCGATATATGTCTTCTATAATCATAGGGACAATAGTATATGTTTGTCCCTCGATTCCCCCCATTAAAGCCTTGGTTGCCATGGCCAATCTGGTGTGAACTCTGTCGTTTTTGCTCGGAAACACTATCATACCCAAGAAGCAGACGATAAACACGAAAACCCTGCGATGAATCCAGCCCAAGGAAGTGATAGAGAACTTGTCATGGAAGATACAGTAGGATTTTCTATGACCGTATCGCTCATAAAGGAAGTCAAAGGGTATATAGGACTTCTTCAGATACACCAAGTCGTCATTCTTTTTCAAACCCATCATTTTCAGAAACCCTCTAGGAGTGCGATTTTCTGGCACCAATAAACCGGGGCTGTCCCAAGGTAGTCCAGCGAATCCCCCTATTTCCTCCAGAAGAGGAGTCATTTCTATGTTGCCAAAAAGGAAGACGGCCCTTTCTCCGTCCCAGAACATAGTATCAGCTTCAATCAACATGTTGTTTGGTTGGATATCTAATAAGGAAGGTAGATTTCCAAGGACTCTTTTCACATGATTTTTATCACTTGACGGAAGGTCTTCCCACCAATCTAGCAACAATGGTGGTATGCCATGGACCATGCGGAACCTGGGGACTTCGTGCCTCATTTTTCTGCAAAACAAATAGAGTTAGACCCTTTCCCCCTCTAGATTCAACTATTTACACATTCACGATTAGCATATTGGCACTTATTTTTCCAAATAAATGCACAAATCGTGGTTGCGTCCATTGGGATTATGGAAACCCCGGTGGACTTTGGACAAGGCTTTCCTTAAAAGGTTATTATGTGGATAAAATATTAACCCATGCTAGGTTTGACCATGATGCATGTACAGCTATAATCAGAGCAAGATATCTATAGAAGTCTAGACTGGTACCCTCAAGCGGAAGACTTGAGGGGGAAAGGCACATAAACCGTTGACTGCACTGCTGATCGACTAGTTTTACCGCAAATAAGCTTTTCCAAATTTAAATAGGGTGATATAGGAAGAGCGCAAACACTCGTCAAGCGTTGCTATGGTATTAATTATGCACGAGTATAATATGATGTTGAGCATGAATTATGCAAAAGAAAATAACACATTGTCAAGTATTTACACAATGAAAAAAAAATGATAAAATGCAGTATTTAATAATTGTAAAGGCATTTAAGAAATAAAATAAAAAGACAAGTCAGTTTCCACAGTAAAGAGTGATAAAACAAGAGAGAGAAATCATAAATAACTGAAGATAGGCAAATAAATACACATAAAGTGGGAAGGGGAAGGGATATGCAAATATTGACGGAATAATATAGACATGCTTAAAGACTAATTAAAAAAAAAATCAAGTTCGTTATGGTAAGAGCCTAGAAATATCCCAGCAGAGTCGCCACGCTGTCGCGCCTCCTTTTTCCTCGCGAAATCGGGTTTCGACATTTCTGAGACAACTCCTTTCCTTTTGGGATGGGGTATGGGATTTGAAGAGTCGCCACCTAACAAATTAAGGTGTGTTAGGTCACCTAGAGCAGTTAACTCATGAAACTAGTTTTCATCACGAGAGATCGGGTAAGGGCTCGAAATTACCTTGAGGGGAAGGTGTTAGGCACCCCTCGAGGTCCACAACGCTGGGTCCCGGTCGAACTTAATTAAGCGAATTAGTCTTAAAGGAAAATAAACCAATTTAGATAACTATTATTTTAAAGTAGGAATTAAAGGGGATCTAAGTTTTTTTTAGCTTATAAGATCATTTTCATGCAATACTTGGTAACTTTCCCCAAGTTGGGGTGCTACACATCGTATTAGCGCACGATCATCATCTCCTTTACTACCCAATTACTATCTTTCAGTTATTACCTAAGCGTTCTAGTAGCTTCTAACTCGTTCCTTATGCGCGCACTACCCGTCCCTTACCTATGGTCTTGGAGGTATTTAGGACCTGTATTTAGGACCTGTATTTAGGGTGGTTCTAGACTAACCTATGTTGCTTAAAATGAGAAAAATCTATGCGACAAACAAAATTCAGATAAGACTATCATATAAGGGGGCGATAAGGGCTCATATTAACCTCCACAAGTAGACAACAAATGCACGCAATCAAATCATACAACTTTATTGATTTAGGATCCTATAGGCAGGATATCTAGATGAGCATAAACAGAATGTAAGAAGGCAGTTTATTAAAATGAGCATTGGGACCCACTAGCTTGCCTACTGATTTGATTAAGCTTTGAATCTGGGCATATTAGGCAGCAAGGTGTCATAATTGTTCGGCCCAGAATTCTTAATAACCCTACAAGTTTGCCTAAGTGATAACCGGAGCAGAATCCTATTGGCATGACATCTACAACTATTAATTATAGACCTATAACATAGTTTCTAAGCGAGTTACTGATTTAAATGCGTAAGGACATGTTTGATCTTTTTTAGACCCTATAGGCATGCTTTCTAATTTTGCGGAATTAATTAGCTCCTATAGACATGATTTCTAAGTGTTAAAATTGTTTACAAGCATGATTTCTAAGTTTACAAATTGATTTACCCTATAGGCATGATATCTATTAGTTTAATTCCTATAAACATGATTTCTAGGTTTTGAAACTGATTCCTTTTATTCCTATAGACATGGTATCTAAATTGGAGAAAACTGGTTTTTATATCTCCTATAGGCATGATATCTATTAATCATATGTGGGCAGAATTTTAAACAATTTTCTATGAAAGTTTATTAATTTACACAAATAAGATCTTATACGCGTGATCACTAATGCACGTTGAGATTGAAAATATGCGTAGATTCTTTGAACATGGATTTCTAATGCAGAATTAATACAAGACCTATAGGCAGGGTCTCTAGTATGCCAAAAAATGGAAAATGCAGAGTCACACTCAGAGAAACCCTATAGGCAGGATCTCTAAACGAGTAGTAACATTCACATAATCAATACAATCGACCTATCGGCAGGATTTCTAACCGAGTTTTTAAACAAAGATATAGAAACCCCCCAGCTTTTACTAATAAACCCCAAATCTGTTTATTACATAGATTATTACATCATTACATCCCATACTGAATAAATTACATAGCAACATTCATTACACTATAGGGAGCCTTGGCAGGCCCAATATAAACCTAGGAACCAGGCTTTCAAGCAAAGCAGATCTGAAGCATAATGGTGGTCCATCCATGATACACAAAATTGGGCTTCTGGTGTATCAAAGTTCCCAAGGGCCTCAGGGACCTCGGGCAATGCTCACACCAAAACCTTACTCAGAACAACAGTTTGTAAAAGATTGGAAGACCAGCCCCAATGTGTCAGAGTTAAGAGGAGTCTCAAGGACCCTAGGCAGTGCTCACACTGGGGGTGGTAGGAACCTAGATAACTCAAAGTAGAAGTTTGAAAATAGTACATAAAGGGTAAGGGGACAGTTTTGGAAAAAAAGTTTAATTTTAGGAGTAAATAGATTCAAACTACAGGACTGCAAACAGAACTCCACCTAGAACAAACAGATCCCATATTCAGCACATGGATCAAGCAGGTTGGTATTTGTTTAGACTAAATACTCATGCCAATATTTAAAGTAATCACAAAAGAGTAGGACACTTGAATTACAGATAGAATTGGCCACACATTAACTACATGCTTGCAATATTTAGTCATGCTCAGAACAAGGAACATATAACTGAATCAAATAACTCAGTTTAGCAATTATCATTAATTGGAATAATATAAGCATATATCAAACATGCTGAGATTTGAAATGACTATCCAAATAAGCACATAGAACAGAGTAGGTTAACATGAATTAAAGCATGCCAGTTAAATAAACAGGAACCATATAGCAAACAAAAGCATATCGAGGTTTGAAATAAACTAATCACATAAGCACATGGAACAAAACAAGATAACAAGAACTAAAGTATAGCAGTTGAGAAAGAAATAGACATGATCATATATCAAACAGAAGCATGTGGAGGTTTGATATAATCTAACCACATAAACATATAGAATAGAACAAGATAACAGGAGTTAAGGCATACGCGTTAGGAAGAAAGTAAATAAGAATGTGATGGAAATTGGAATCCAGAGAGTCTAGCCTTGGCTTTCAGCCAGCTAAATAGTGCAGCAAATCAGAGTGATAGAAAGAACTCAAGTTTATGAGAGAACATACAACTTCGAGAGATTTTTTGAATTGTAAAAGTTGCTCAATAAAGAAGCTGTAAAGCGTGTGTGTGAGTGTAAGAGTCTCAGTGTATGTCTCTTAGTCAGTAGGTAGGTCTTTTGAAATCAGAACAATGAAAGGCTTTTATAACATACAATAGAGTAAAACCAAATAAGGTATGAAATTAATTACACACAAATAAGGTGTCAAAAATCAATTAATCAATCAATTAGGATTAACACAAATCAAGTTAATAGTACAAAATCACGTATCACTTAAATCTAGGAAAATCTCCCACAAAATCAATCAACAGACAAGTTTAAGGTTAAATAAGGTAAACAGTAAGTCCAAAGATCAATTATAAGTCGGCAAAACACACAAATCAGGCCAGTAAGGGAAATAAGGAAAGTATCACCAATTATTAATCACACATAAGGAAAGAACATGTAAAAATCCAATAAGGAAATATCGGTATTAAAGGAAAGCACAATTTCAAACCCTAATTTAGGCGAATAAATCAATTAACAATTTAATTGACAGAGCTAAAGCAACGAGTAAGAATAGTAAGATAAGCATCCTGATAATCGAAACCCTAGGAACTACAAAGACGGATTTATGGGGCTAAAGTAAAAAAATCAGTTGAAAAAACAAATAAAATTAGAGGTGAAAATACTTGAATGCTTAAAATATGTTTGCAGAAATCTCTTTAGAACCAAAACCCTAGCTTTTAGGGCAAAATAAAATCGGTTAACAATAAATAGCAAAAAATAAAAACCTTCAAGGGAAAGATTTAAACAAACTCAAAATCACTTTAGATCTAAAGAGATCTAACGGATTCAACCAAAAATAACTAAGTTCATGAAAATAAACAGAGGTGAATCAAAATCTTGTTCGAGTTAGAGATTTGAAGCCATAAAACACGAAGATATGAGTACTCACAGACATCAAAGTGAACATAGACGGATTAGCCGAGAAAATGAGAGACTTTGAACCTATTTTGGGTTTGAGTCTCTTGAGATTCCTCAAGTAACATGGAAATCATAATACCAGTAGAGAGATGAGGCCGGATAAGGCCTAAAATCGANGGGGGGGGGGGGGGGGAGAAGAGAGGGAGGAAAGGGATCGAAGGGCGAAGGGTTTTGGAAAATGGGGGTAGGGATTAGGTTGGGGTGTAATTAAAAATGGAAGGTGAATCCTGGACCGTTGATCTTCTAAGATCAACGACTAGGATTAAATCTGGTTGGGACAGGTTATGGATATGAGTTATTGGGTTATAATAATTGGGTTTGGGTACTAGGTTATGGGTTGGTTTAATTGGGTTGATAGTTGTTGGGCTGGGGTCCGAAAATTCAATTGAAAGAGGCTATATTTTAAATACCCACTTAATTTAATAAAATAATTTATAAAAATAGTTAACAAATGATGAAAAATGCTATTTGTGTATGAAAATGATTTAAAATAATTACTTAATATTATTAAAATATAAAAAATCAATTTCGTGTAAAATAAAGTAATTATGCACACATGGACTATTATTGCAAAGTTATTGCAATTATAACCTAATGATGTAAATGTAATTATGCATAAAATAATTAAAGCTTAATATAAATATAAAATGATAAAATTAAGCAATGAAATTATTATAAAATTATTTGTGACGCAATTAGTAATTATTTAGATACTAAAATGATGGAATAAATTAATTAAAAATCTTTTAAAATTACAGAAAAATATGAAAAAATACTAATTGATGCTCATGCATTATTTTGAAAATATATATGCATTTTGAAAATATATATGAGAAAAATTGGGTATCAACAATGTTGAGAGCTTGCACTATTAAATTTGGAGGTAGTTGGGGCGCTTATGTACCTAGCTGAATTTGCTTACAATAATAACTTTCAATCCAGTATTCAGATGGCACCGTAGGAAGCATTGTATGGCAGGAGATGCCGTTCTCCTACCGGATGGTCTGAAACTGGACAGACTAACTTATTGGGACCCGACTTAGTACAAGAAGCTATGGACAAAGTCCAGTTGATCAGACAGAGATAGCTTACAACTCAAAGCAGACAAAAATCTTATGCAAATAAGAGAAGAAGAGACTTAGTGTTCGCAACTGGAGACAAAGTATTCCTACGAGTATCTCCTATGAAGGGTGTGATGCGATTTGGGAAAAGAGGCAAGTTGAGCTCCAGATTTGTAGGACCGTATGAGATACTAGACCGAGTGAGAGTTATGGCTTATCGTTCAGAACTTCCTCCTAATTTGTCTTTTATTCATCCAGTGTTTCATGTATCAATGCTAAGAAAATGTATATCAGACTCATCTCAGGTGCTTGAAAGCATCGACTATACCCCTTGATGAGAAGTTGACTTACGAGGAGGAGCCGATGGCAATTTTTGATAGACAAGTAAAAAGCTACGATCAAAGGAATTGTGTTCGTGAAAGTCATATAGAGAAACCATATAGTTGAAGAAGCTACATGGGAAGTGGAAGATGCTATGCAAGTCAAGTATCCTCATTTATTCCAGTCTACAGGTATGTAATTGAGTTAAATTCGGAGATCGAATTTATATAAGGTGGGGAGGATGTGATATCCAATAATTTTAAACAAGGATATATTAGTCATTTAGAAACTAATTAAATCAACAAAAAAAGGACAAAAAGAAATAAAGAAAAGGGATGCAAACACAAAAAGGACCGAAGCCCATTCTTTTACCAAAAAGGGAAAAAGAACGAAAAAAGGGATTTAGGGGAAGGGGGAACTCATGACAGCGAGACAACAAAAGAGAAAAAAGGGGCGTTGAGTGCAAACAAGTTCCATCGCGGGGGAGATTTTCGGAAGGAATACTATAAGGAAAAAAATTTAAGCTTCTGGCAGTAAGAGTCACAGTCAAAGGGAGGAGAGTCGAACATATAAAACAACTTTCAGTAGAAGTATTCTTCAACATAAAGAGGTCAATTTTTCCTTTATTTGATTTTGCTTCAATTTCTGGTGGAATTCTTTATATCTCAATTCATTTTATGGGATTTCGATAGGATATTGCAAATATAAATATATATTATGACAACAACACTTTTAAGGTTTAATTTAGAGACGCGGTTGTGGAAATTAAATATTACAAGAAACTATATGAATGCCATTTATTTAGAAGATTTCGGAATTGGTGTAAGTTAACTGTAGTAGTGAGTTGGGATACTGAAATGGGTCTTGATATTTCAAGTAGAATAAGAGAAATTGTTGGGTAAATATAGTTTGACGAATGAAGAGACAAATATTAAACTCGGAGGATTGGGTATTCTAAATTAGTGATGAATTTAGCCTAAATGAGGCAATCAACACGAGATTGATGTTGATGTGGTTATCGATTAGCTGAAGAAAGTCGTACGGATCGCTCAACGTGACGAGTTTGATATTTCACACGAGTACTGTGTGTAATGACCCGACCGGTCATTTTGCTATCTAGAATCCCGTTCCCCTAAATAAGACTCCCCATATATTCTTTTTCTATTTTATGACTTGCGGGGATGGTTAGTTTGAGATTTGGAAGGGCTCGGGTTGTAATCAGAACACTTGGTTCCTTAAGTTGGCCTAAAATGGCTAAGTTTGACTTCAGTCAATATTTTGAGTAAACGACCTCAGAATCGGGATTTGACGGTTCCATTATGGTTCGTATAATAATTTCGGACTTGGGCGTATGCTCAGTTCGGGTTTTAGATGACCCGGGAGCATTTCGGCGCCTAATATCAAAAGTTGGTTCTTGAAGAATTTTGAAGTTCTTTAAATTTTGTTTGGAGCGGGTTTTGGTGTTATCGAGGTCTAAACAGAATTCAGAGACCATGAATAGTTCCGTAATGTCATTTATGACATGCAAGCAAAATTTGGTGTCAATCCGAGTAGTCTGGGTTATGAAGAGGAGCCAGTTGCCATTGTTGATAGGTAGGATCGCCAGTTGAGATCCAAGAGGATTTTCACGGTAAAGGTCCAGTGGAGGGGCCAACCAGCCGAGGAGGCGACTTGGGAGTCCGAGGAGGACATGCGGAGCAGATACCCACACTTATTCAGCACACCAAGTATGATTCTAAACCCGTTCGAGGACGAAAATTTGTTTAAGAGGTGGAGAATGTAACGACCCGACCAGTCGTTTTTCTTTCTAGAACCCCGTTCCACTAAATAAAACTCTCTGTACATGTTTTTAATGTTTTATAACTTGCATGAATGGTTAGTTTGAGATTTGAAAGGGTTCAGGTTGAAATTGGAACACTTGGTTCCTTAAGTTGGCATAAAAAAGCTAAGTTTGACTTCGGTCAACATTTTGAGTAAACGACCTCGGAATTAGGATTTGACGGTTCCAATAGGTTCGTATGATGATTTCGGACTTGGGAGTATGCTCGGTTCGGGTTTCTGATGATCTGGGAGAATTTCGGCGCCTAATATCAAAAGTCGGTTCTTGAAGAATTTTGAAGTTCTTTAAATTTGGTTCGGAGAAGGTTTTGGTGTTATCGAGGTCCAAACGGAATTTCGAGATCGGGAATAGTTCTGTAATGTCATTTAAGACTAGCACGCAAAATTTAGTGTCAATCTGAGTAGTCTAAGTACATTTCAGCGCATTGGGAGTAAATTGAAGAACTTGAAGTTCATAAGTTTGATTCAATTAGTTTTCGGTGAGATTCTTAGTTTTAATGTTGTTTCGGGCGTTCTGAGAGTTCGATGAGTTTGTTTTATGATTCCAAACTTGTTGGTATGTTTGGGCGGGGCCCCGGAGGCCCTGAGTGTCAATCGAACGAGTCTCAGACCAAGTTGGAAATTTAGAGAAGCAGCTGAAGCTTCCCAGTCTATCATAATCACATCTGCGCTTGGCCAGCCACAGGTGCGAGCTCGCAAGTGCAAGCCACTAGCCGCATAAGTGGAACAGTGAGGGAAGTCCAGCAACCGCAGGTGCTGGAGTTTTTGCGCACCTGCATGGCCGCAAGTACGAGAGCCGTGGTCGCAGGTGTGGATGGGCTCGCAGATGTGGCCCCCTTTGTCCGCAGATGCGGAGCCCGACCAGGTAAGGAAAAGGCGCACCTACGAGTAATTACCCACAGGTGCGAAAATCGCTGGGTAGAAGGGTTCATTAATACGGGACTTAGGCCATTTGTAACATATTTTCTTTCACTCTTGGGCGAATTGAGAGCTTTTAAGGAGGAGATTTCGACCTAGCTCTTCAAGGTAAGTAATTTTTACCTAATGTAAGAGTAAGGTCATGTCCTTTGGTGGGGGTGGGGGTGGGGTGGGGTCCAAGGGTTTGAACGGGGGTAAAAAAGCCTCTAGGCTAAGAGTTGGGTCTTGGAACATTGGGACATTGACGGGGAAGTCTATAGAGTTCGGTAAGATTCTTCAGAAGTGGAAGATAAACATAGCGTGTGTTCAGGAGACTAGATGGAAGGGTATTAGGGAACATGATGTAGACGGTTTTAAACTATGGTTCTCAAGAAGCATTGGGGGCAAGAATGGGGTAGGTATTTTAGTTGACAGGGACCTCATGGAGCTCGTGGTAGAGGTTAGGAGGGTAAATGATAGGTTGATGAGTATTAAGATTGTAGTTGGCGGGTTTACAATAAACATGATTAGTGCATACGCTCCTTAAGTAGGTTTGGACCAGGAGGTCAAGAAGCAATTCTGGGAGGATTTGGACGAGATGGTGCGTAGTATCCCGCAAACAGAGAAGTTGTTCATTGGCGGAGATTTCAATGGCCATATTGGGGCTAGTGCTAGGGGTTATGATGATGTGAATGGCAGGTTCGGTTTTGGAGATAAGAGTGAGGGAGGTAATTCACTATTGGATTTCGCTAGAGATTTTGATTTGGTTATAGCTAAGTCGAGTTTTCTGAAGAGGGAAGAGAACCTGGTCACTTTACAGAATTCAATGGGCAAGACTCAAATTGATTATCTTCTCTATAGGAAATGCGATAAAGGTCTGTGCACTGATTTCAAGGTCATCCCAAGTGAGAACCTCACGACCCTACAGGCTCCTAGTTATGGACATGGAGATCAAGATGAGTAGGAAGAAGAGGGCGGTGTGTAGGAAACCTAAGATCAAGTGGGGTAACTTGACCAAGGAAAGGCTTAGGAGTTAGGGGAGAAATTGTTGGCTATGAGGTCCTGGATGAGTAGGGGAAACACATCTAGTGTGTGGTTAACGACTGCGAATTGCATTAGGGTAGCTGCTACAGAGGTCTTAGGGGTCACAAAAGGCTCTCCTGGGGGTCATAGAGGGGACTGGTGGTGGAATGGGGAGGTCCAGGGTAAAGTGGAAACTAAGAGAACTTCTTATTTGAAGCTAGTGGAGAGTACAAACGAGGAGGAAAAAAGGACTTATCGATAGTGTTACAGAAAGGCAAAGAAAGAGGCAAAGTTAGCAGTTACGACGTCTAAAAATGCGGCTTTTGCTCATTTGTACGAGGAGCTCGGGGGCAAAGCCGGGGACAAGAAGTTGTATCGGTTGGCCAAGATTAGGGAAAGGAAGGCCCGTGACTTAGACCAAGTCAAGTGCATCAAGGACGATGATGGCAGAGTATTGAAGAACAAGGCACTTATTAGGAGTATATGGCAGACATACTTCCATAAACTATTGAACGAGGAGGGGGATAAACACATTGTGCTGGGTGAGTTGGAGCACTCCGAGAGTCGGCAGGATTTTGGGTACAGTAGGAAGATTACAGTAGAGGAGGTGGAAGGGGCGATGTATAAGATGTGCTAGGGCAAAGCGATGGGACTAGACGAAATCCCGCTGGAATTCTGGAAGAGCGCAGGGAGAGCAAGTTTGGAGTGGCTCACTGGGCTGTTTAATGTTATTTTTAAGACGAAGAAGATGCCCGAAGAATGGAGGTAGAGTACGATGGTTTCGCTTTGCAAGAACAAGGGTGATATCCATAATTGTAACAATTATAGGGTATCAAGCTGTTGAGTCACACTATGAAAATTTGGGAGAGGGTGTTGGAGGCCAGGGTGAAGAGGTGCGTGTCTATTTCCAAGAATCAGTTTGTATTTATGCGGGGGAGTTCGACTACAAAAGTGATTCATTTGGTAAGGATATTAGTGGAGCAGTACAGGGAGTGGAAAAAGGACTTGCATATGGTGTTTATTGACCTTGAGAAAGCGTACGATAAAGTCCCGAGGGATGTTCTATGGAGGTTTTTGGAGGCTAGCGGCGTTCTGGTAGCGTACATTAGGGTGATTAAGGATATGTATGACGATGCTAAGACTCAGGTGAAGATTTCGGGTGGTGACTCGGAGCATTTCCCTGTGGTGATGGGGTTGCACCAGGGGTCGGCTCTTAGCCCATTTTTATTTTCCTTAGTGATGGATGTACTATCGTGACATATCCAAGGAAGGTGACTTGGTGCATGCTATTTGCCGATGATATAGTATTGATTGACGAGACACGAAGCAGAGTTAACGAGAGGTTGGAGGTTTGGAGATAGACCTTGGAGTCTAAAGGTTTCAGATTGAGTAGAACCCAAACAGAATACTTGGAGTGCAAATTCAGTGATGGGACCCATGAAGCAGACGTATAGGTAAATCTTGATGCTCAAGTTATCCCCAAGCGAAAAAGTTTTAAGTATCTTGGGTCTATTATCCAAGGTAACGGGGAGATTGACGAAGATATCGCACATCTCATTGGAGCGGGTTGGATGAAGTGGAGGCTCGCTTCCAGTGTTTTATGTGACAAGAATGTGCCGCCAATACTTAAGGGTAAGATTTATAGAGTGCTGGTTCGACCGATTATGCTATATGGGACTGAGTGTTGGCCAGTCAAGAATTCCCACGTGGAGAAGATGAAAGTAGCAGAGATCAGGATGTTGTGATGGATGTGTGGGTGTACCAGGAGAGATAAGATCAAAAATGAAGTTATCCAAGACAGAGTGGGAGTAGCCTCCGTGGAGGACAAGATGCGGGAGTCGAGGCTGAGATGGTTCAGACATGTTAAGAGAAGAAGCATTGATGCTCCTGTTAGGAGGTGTGAGAGGTTGGCCATGGCAAGTTTGAGAAGAGGTCGAGGTAGAACTAAGAAGTACTGGGGAGAGGTGATTAGACAGGGATGATGCTGATTCATCTTACTGAGGACATGACCTTGATAGGAGGGTGTGGAGGTCGATGATTAAGGTGGAAGGTTAGTGGGTAGTTTTTAGTTGCTCACCGATAGTCTTAGTAGCACGCACGTCCCTTCATATTCTTAGACTTTTATTACCTTATGTGGTTTTGTTCGCCTCAAGTATTGTATTCTCTATTGCTATTATTTGGTACTAATTCTTTATCGCTTCCTTTTCTTTTCTCTCCCCTCTTTCTTCCTTTCTTGCTTTCCTCTTTTTCTTATTATCCTTCCTGAACCAAATGTCTATTGGAAACAACTTCTCTACCTGTTAGGAAGGGGTAAGGTCTGTGTACATGCTACCCTCCCCAGACCCCACCTGGTGGGAACATATTGGATTTGTTGTAATGTGAATTTAATACGTAGATTATGGGTAGATTTTAACATGGAAATTTATGGAAAACATAGGTTTAGATGAAAAATCTACGTTTTGATAATCTTATATTTATGCTCCTAAGGTTATAGGTAACTTTCTTCGAAAAGTTTCAGAATCCGAGCATGTGGGCCCAGAGTGAATTTTAGGAATCTTTCATTTAGAGTTGGGTAATCACTTTAATAGATGGGATATCATGTTTTGAGAATAATTGATTAATTTATATACTATTTGATTAGTTTCGAGTCGCTTGGCACCAGATTTGGAAGTTTGGGCACATTCTTGAACCGAGAAGTGGGCTTTGAGACGAGGTAAGTCTCCTTTCTAACCTTGTAAGAGGGAAATTTACCAATAGACAAATTAACTAGTTTGTGTGTCTATTTGTGGGGGGCTACGTACGTACGAAGTGACGAGAGTCCGTACGTAGCTACTAATTATGCTAAAATCCGGGTAGTCTAGGACCCATATCATGTTATACTTGAAATGATTGCGCCTTACTTGTTAATCAGATTGCTTAAATCATAATTTTAAAATTGTAAAAGAATTCCAAAGAGATAAGTTTCACTTATTTGAGGTTGTGAATAGAACACTTGACTGTTATTGAAAAACTTGTATTTCTTTAAAGTATTTTCTATTTGTGGAGCGATCCGAACGCCTCGGTAGTAAATAGATGCATCTATAGTTCGCGCCATTCGACCCTCGGTAGTGCACATTTTAAATATTATTATGTTGGTTCGGACCGTACGACCTCGACATTATTTGTGCATGATAACTCTTGGGATTTTTCATAACTGATATTTCTCCAATGTTTGATGAAAGATAAATTTGGGATTAATAATTGTGAAAAAGGATATTTATAAATCTTTGGTTGTTGAATACTAGTATATTTCTTGTAATCCATCATCAGTTATACTTTTGACTTATTATCATTAGCCTTAGTAAGTGTCAAGTCGACCCCTCGTCACTACTTCTTCTAGGTTAGACTGGATACTTACTGGGTACATATTGTTTTATGTACTCACGCTATACTTCTGCACTTAACTGTGCAGGATCTTAGGCAGGTGCATCTGGATATCCGTCCGGCGCGTATACTTGATCTTGGTTCGAAATATTCACGGTGAGCTTCCCTTCCGAGCCGTTCAACAGCACACCAGAGTCTCTCCTTTGTTTTGTTTCTATCTATTCTATTTCAGACAGTAGGGTAGACATCTTTTGTATATTCTACTAGTTGCCCACATACTTGTGACACTAGATCTTGGCATACATTAGTAGATTCGTGATTTTGGGCTATGTTCCTATGGTTATAAATATTTCTAGCTGCTTTTATTTATTTACTTAACACTTTTCCTCATTAAATCTTCTAAATTAAGGAAAACATTACTATATGGGAAACTCGTTAAAATGGGATATCATTAAGTTATTCATTGTTGGCTTCTGTAGCAGAGGTTCTGGACGTCATCACGGCCTGATATGGAATTGGGTCGTGACACTGTGAGTAGTAATCTTACCGCAATTTGTTTTCATAACTTGTATGATTTACACATGATTTTTTATATGAATATGTTACTGATTATTTTGAGTTGTATGTGGGACAAGTTTTTTACTTAATATGATACTGTTATTTCAGATGATTACCATTGTTTTAATTATTCTTGTTGTCACTAGATATGTTTTACGGTTACTTGAATTTACGGTTATCGAAATTAAATTACATGAATTGATAAGAACCGGAATGCCCTATGTGAACAACTAATTTTTGACCACACTCAAATGTTATACTATCTTAGTGTAAATATTCATTTTAGGTCTAATCTTGATGTTTTAAACTTTTATCTTACTCTTAGTAGATTTTATCTATAAAAAAAGAACTTTAATAGATAAATTTTTTTATAAAATCTGATTTTCTTATATTTTTATTTTACTAATCCCATTATTCTCACTTTTCTAGCTTAATTCCCCACTTTTCACATCACTCATTTCCAATTTCCCTCATATTCACCCATCACTTGCCACTTCCCCCACTCATTTCACCATTAACTCACACATCTATAAATAACACAAAAGAAAAAATGCAAATGGTGGAACCCAAAGAAAACGGCAACCATCTCTTCTTCTCCAAAAAAATGAAACCAACGGCAGACTTTCAGAATTGTTAGGCCAAGACAAAAAAAAAGCAATTCTTATCCCTCAACTAAGACTTTTCTTCTTCTTTTTTTAGCATAAACAGTAACACCACCATGGGAACACCATGGATAATCTTCATCTTCTTCCACCAAAATCCTCCATTAAACTCACCTCCAGATCACCCCCACTTTAGCTCCAAAACCTCCCGTTTTTTGCACCCAAAACGACCTGAAATAGCAGTTGAAAACGCTGCTCAACTCAACCTCAATCACCAGCAAAAACAGCCCAAACACGAGCTGGAAATCCACCCCCAAAACCAGGCCGAAAACAGCCACAAAAAACTGCTCAAAACAGTCCAAAAGAGCTCCAAAAAGCCGTAAAACCCAGCTAAAATCACGTCAAAAATGCAGCCAAAAATCCAGTCCCGAAAAGCTGCGAAACTGCTGAAAAACTGCCCAAAAATAGCAGCCAAAACCAACCCGTTTTAGTCGAGATTGTCGAGGCTACCGTTTGAGTTTGCCGGACGTAGATTCTAGCTTCTGTTTTCGCTTTCGGCAAAGTTTGTCCATGTCAGATTTTTTGTGCAAAGTTGCTATTGAAAGCTAAAGAAGGTCCAACCTTTTACCTTAAATCTTTGTTATTAGTGTCTGTTTGTGGTCTTGCTTAGATCTGAATTTGATTTCATTTTGATAAAATTGATGTACCTTCTCAATGCTATATTGTATTAATTGCTGATGCCCCTTATGTCAATTGAAGTTCTGCTTTTCCTGCAAAATATTCTGTCATTGACCCATGAAGCTTTTCAATTCATTTCTGTTATCATATTCATTGGCAAAATTATGTACTAATTTTTTGGTTTCTTGACAATTGAAGACAGCAAACTTTTATTCTAACAAGATATAAAATTACCAAAATGGGGGTGGGGGAATACTATATCTGTTTTCAATCTATTTTCTTGTATGAGCCTTGGAAATTAGAGGTAATTTGCTTTGCAGTAATCCATATCTATTATGCAAGTTCTTTTCTTTTATTTTTTCACCTATTATGCTTGTTCTAAAAGTTCATTAAAAATGGCGTACCATTTGTATGTACAACATTCCACTTAATCTTATTAATAATTAATCTATCATTGTGATTGTGCACACATTCGCATGACATAATTATGATTTTTTAATATAAATCAAGGTACGCGTTTGTGCGACTTTGGCCAAGTTTTTTTTAAATAATTAAGCGTGATAAATTGTGTACACATACGTCTGATATGATTTAAGCGTCGATTTTCAAAATAAAACCAAGATACACGTTAGCGTGACTTTGGCCAAATAATTTTAGTATTAGTCAAGTGCTATTAATTATGTATACATACACGTGGCATGATATTTAGCACGCTAAATCAAATGAGTACATGTACATGTGACTCGTTTCAAGATAATTCCGTAATAACAAATAATAAAGCAATTAAAAGCGGTAAAAGGTAATACACATAGGTTCTAAAATACGTAATTAAACAAATTGATTAAGCCAGGTATGATTAAAGCGACCATGCTAGAACTACGGAACTTGAAAGTGCCTAACACCTTCTCCCAGGTTAACAAAATTTCTTATCCGATCTTCGGGTTTCACAGACTTTTTAAACAGATTCAATCTTCCTCGGTTTGGGATTTTAAAATAAATGGTGACTCGGAAAATCCAGTCTATTGTATATAAATTGTATAATGACAATCTATTTAGTATATATTTGGTATAGTGACAGTCTATTTTGTATATATCTTGTATAGTGACAGTTTATTAAGTATATTTTTTTTATAGTGACAGTTTATTTTGTATATATTTTCTATAGAGACAGTCTATTGTATATATTTTATATAGTGACAGTCTATTGTATATAAATTATACAGTGACAATCTATTTTTTATATTTTTTTCTAGTGACAGTCTATTTTATACTCCCTATGTTCCAATTTATGTGAACATGCTTTACTGGGCACGAAATTTAAGAAAAATTGCAGACTTGGAATTTGTGGTCCCAAGCAAGTCAAAAAGAGGTCCAGAGTATTTGTGTGGTTATAAAAACTTCTTATTAAAGGTAAAATTGGAAGTTTAAACTAAATTGTTTCCAAATTTAGATAGTGGTCATTCTTTTTGAAATGGAGCAAAAAGGAAATATATTCACATAAACTGGAATGGAGGGAGTATATATTTTGTATAGTGACAGTATATTTTGTATCCCGGACACTTTTATCTATCTAACGTGCATAGACTATTGTATGATGTATAAAAGTGTATATATTATTCTTTTACCTTAACCTTGTCAATCCAACATATATTGACTATTTTGTATAGAAATTTATAATTAAGAAGCCGCTGACATTTCTATTAAAACAAAAATCAAATAATGATAATGAACAAAAACAATAGGTCCGCCTCACAAAAAGCTTAAAGTAATTCTATTGAAAAAGAAAAAAAACCGAGAGAAGTAAAATGTACAAAGGTTATCGTGTATATGTGGATAAAGATCAATCTTGTTTATTTTGCTTACTTATTTACTACTTGTCTTCATCTTTGTCGTTGATTATCTGCCTTTTATCTTTACCTCCTTTTCTTTTTGTATGCCAAACACTAAATCGGCTAGCTTTGATGTTGAATCAGCTTGAAGCTTATGAGTAGTTTCAGAAGGAGGCTACTTTGGTTCTTCAGCTGGCTTCGACATTGAATCAGCCGGAGGCTTAAGTGTTGTATCAACAGAGACTTCTCTAGTGCTTTGGTTTTTCTGTTATTAGCCCTTATTATTGTTTTTAGGCTATTTGTATGGCGTCATTTTGTGGTTAGCGGGTGATATATGTTTTTCTTGAGTAGCTATAAAGGACTTTTTCTCTATCCTAAAGGCATCACCACCCTAGCTCGCGGGGATCCATACACATCTTGGAGTTACCTTAATTACATCGTTAAACACAAACTTAGTCCAAGTAATTAATACTAAAAATTTACGGGCCATTACCGAAATGTTATCAAGAAGCATTTGCCGGCAATAATAACAAAAAAAATCAGTATAACCCAGAGTTTCACGACCCATAATTCCCACCATCGGGACCGTGATGGAGCCTAACGTTTTACTTGATAGGCAAGCCAACATTAGAGAGCATTAGGCCATTTCTAAACCCATTTTAGTGATTTAGAACAATTAAGCTACAATGAGTAAAAGAAAAACGCGGAAATATATAATAGTTTTAACATTTATACACAACTATCCAGAATCTGGAGTCACAATCCACGAACATTCTAAGATTTACTACAAACATTTGTTCGAATGAAGTACAACTGTCTGAATAAAAGAAAAACAGTAAACAGAAAGTATAGACGGGGACTTCAGGGCCTGTGAACGCTGACAGAACTACCATGAGTCTCCGATCAGATGAAGCCAGCAGCTAACTCAGGGAGGTCCAACACCAAAATCTGCACAGAAAGTATAGAGTACGGTATCAGTACAACCAACCCCATGTACTGGTAAGTGCCGAGCCTAACCTCGACGAAGGAGTGACGAGGCTACGGAGGGACACTTCCAATAAAACCTGTATACAGTGAATAATAATGACATAAAAGAAAGAAGAATAACGTAAAAACAGTAACTTGCAAGGAATAATACAACATCCGATGTGTCTTATCAGTGTTCAGCTATAACCAATCTTTAAGTGCAGTTCAAAGCTACCGTACAACTCACACAGTCAAAGAAAGAGCATAAACACATAAATTATTACGTCGCGCAGCTTGATCCCACTGTACGTATTACAATCCTCCCTTATTTCTTCTTAATATCATAAATAAAGAAATGTAGATAAAATGTTGTGGCATGCAACCCGATCCCACCATATCATAATAACTACAATCACAGTTCACCCTTATATCACCACATTCCACCCTTATTCACCCTTACTCCTCCTCATTATTACACCCTTATTCCACCTGTTGCAGCGTGCAACCCGATCCCACCATATTCATATCAATTATACAGGAAGTATGTAAATTTCACAATTTAACACAACACCCTTCTCCATACTTAAACTTCAGAACAGGGCAAATGAAAAGATTGTACTCAATGATACTTTACACAAGAAATACTACTCAGTGAGACCAATCCAGAATATCACTAAACACAAACAACTTAAGCAAGTAATAGGGGATAAGGAGACTACTGTACAACTATTATCTTCAACAAAGAAAAACAATATCTAACATGTAGCAATTAGGCATGTAACAATTAAAGCAGGCAAGGAACAATAATAAGAGAACGAGAAAGAAACAGGAAAAACAGACAAATTGGTGGCGCATAAGTGCTCTTCACCTCACATATACGCCGCTCATACGATTTTTCATATAGCAATTAAGGCAAGGATTCCTAATCCCTCAAGTCAAGGTTAGACACAACACTTACCTCGATCCACAGGCCACTCACTGCTCAAGTACAGCTTTTCCTCTAGATTCCACCTCCAAACCGCTCATATCTAACCATACTTAACTTAATAACATCAAATATTGCTAAAGGAATCAATTACAATGCATAAACTTAGTTTTCCCAAACTTTCCCCGAAAGAGTCAAAAATCAACCCCGGGCTCGCATGGTCAAAACTCGAGGTTCGGGCAAAAACTCATTCACCCATTCACCCCCCGAGCCCGAATATGAAATTAGTTTCGAAATCTGACCCCAAATTGAGGTCTAAATCCCAATTTCCCAAAAATACCTAATTCTACCCAAACCCCCAATTTCTACCATGGAAATCCAAGATTTTAGGTTAAAAAATCATGGAATGCAATGGGTACTTGAAAGAAAATGGTTTAGAATCACTTACCAAAACTTTGGGGAAGAAATTAGCTTGAGAGAATCGCCTCTAGGTCGTTTGGCTTTTGAAAATTTGAAAGAATGGCCTAAGTCCCGAAATGGGACTATTTAATAGCTAGGCGACAGTGTTCATCGCATTCGCAAGGACACTGTCGCGTTCGCGAAGAGAAACTTCCTAAAGACTTACGCGATCGCGGGAGGCACTATGCGTTCGCGAAGGTTTAGCCCGCCTTACCTTCGCGTTCGCGAGACAGAGCTCGCGTTCACATAGATTTCCCAAGTCCCCTGCTCGGCCTAGCTAAAGCTACGCGTTCGACGGATCGCGTTCGCGTAGAGCAACTCCCCCCAATGATCCGCGTTCGCGACCATGGTCTCGCATTAGCATAGACTAAAATCCTCCCCAGCCTAGATCCCCCTTCGCGATCGCGAGAGTGACTACGCGATCGCGAGAGTGACTATGCGATCGGGAAGCACAATATATCAAGACACCAGATACATCATACACACACCAGATTTTCTAAGTCCAAAACATCCCGTAGCCTATCCGAAACTCGCCTGAGCCCTCAGGGCTCTAAACCAAACTTGCAAACAAGTCTGAAAACATCATACAGACTTGCTCGCATGATCAAATCTCTAAAATAACACCTAAATCTACGAATTTAGCACCAAATCGAATGGCATTTTCAAGAAAGCTTTAGAATTTCTATTTTCACAACCTAGCATCAGAATCACATCAAACTGACTCCTTTTCTTACTAAAATTCATAGACAAGTCGTAAATATTATATTGAACATGTACCGGGCTCCGGAACCAAAATACGGGCCCGGTATAAAAAATGCCAAACATCAATAGATTCTTAAAACCATTTAATTTTCAAGGTAGGGACCTCAGAATTCGACTTCGGACATATGCCCAGGTCCTATATCTCAATACGGACCCACCGGGACCGTCAAAATATGGGTCAGAGTCCATTTATCTAAAATGTTAACCAAAGTCAACTAAAATCAACTTTTAAAGAAAATATTCTTGTTTTTATCAATTTTTATCATATAAGCCTTCTGGGCAATACCTGGACTATGCAAGCAAGTCGAGAAGGTTTAAAATGAGATATATAAGGGTTCGGAATACATAATTTAGTTCTAAAACATGAGATGACCCATCGGGTCATCACATTCTCCACCTCTAAAATAACCGTTCGTCCTCGAATGGACATAGAAAAGTACCTGAATTGGTGAATAGGTAGGGATATCTACTCCGCATGTCCGACTCGGACTCCCAAGTAGCTGCCTCAGAGGGCTGACCTCTCCACTGTACTCTAACTGAAGGATAACTCTTTGATCTCAAATGACGAACCTGTCGGGCTAGAATAGCCACCGGCTCCTCCTCTTAAGTCAAATCTTTGTCCAACTGGACAGAGCTGAAATCTAACAAGTGAGACGGGTCACCAAGATATTTCTGGAGCATGGACACATGGAACACTGGATGAACTGCTGATAATCCTGGAGGCAACGCAAATCTGTAAGACATCTCCCCCACTCTCTCGAGAATCTCAAAAGGTCCGATGTATCTAGGGCTCAACTTGCCCTTCTTCCCAAAACCTCATGACACCCTTCATGGGTGATACCCGAAGCAACACTCTCTCCCCGACCATGAATGCCACATCACGAACTCTACGGTCGGCATAACTCTTCTGTCTGGACTGAGCCTCCCCTGGCTCAAACCACCCAACTGGAGACTGGCACCATCTACCATATAATGCCTCATAGGGAGCCATCTGAATGCTCGACTGGCCGCTGTTGTTGTAGGCGAACTTAGAAATGGGCAAGAACTGATCCCACGATCCTCCGAAGTCTATAACACATGCGCGGAGCATATCCTCCAAGATCTGAATAGTACGCTCGGACTGCCCGTCCGTCTGAGGATGGAATGATGTGCTCAACTCAAACCGCGTGCCCAACTCACGATGTACTGCCCTCCAAAAGTGCAAGGTGAACTATGTACGTCGATCAGAAATGATAGACACGGGCATACCGTGAAGACAGACGATCTCACGAATACAAATCTCTACTAACTGCTTGGAAGAATAGGTAACTGCTACAAGAATGAAGTGTGCTGACTTAGTCAGTCTATCTACAATGAACCAAACGACATCGAACTTCCTCTGAGTTTGTGGGAGTCTAATAACCAAATTCTATAGTAATACGCTTCCGCTTCCACTTCCACTTAGGAATCTCTATCTGCTGAAGCAAACCACCGGGTCTCTGATGCTCATACTTCACCTGCTGAAAATTCAGGCATCGAGATACATAAGAACCTATATCCTTATTCATCCTCTTCCACCAATAATGCTGTTGCAAGTCATGGTACATCTTGGCGGCGCCCGGGTGAATAGAATACCGAGAACTGTGAGCCTCCTCAAGAATCAACTCACGAAGCCTAGCAACATTAGGCACACACACACGACCCTTCATCCTTAAAACTCCGTCATCTCCAATAGTAACCTGCTTGGCACCACCGTGTCGTACTGTGTCCCTAAGGACCAACAAATGAGGGTCGTTATACTGCCGATCTCTGATATTCTCAAACAAAGAAAACCGAGCGACTGTGCAAGCTAGAACATGGGTGGGCTCTGAAATATACAACCTCACAAACTGGTTGACCAAAGTCTGAACATCTGATCCTAGTGGCCTCTCACTGACTGGAATGAATGCAAGGCTGCCCATACTCGCTGCCTTCCTACTCAATGCGTCGGCCACCACATTGGCCTTCCCGGAATGGTACACGATGGTGATATCATAGTCTTTCAATATCTCCAACCACCTCCTCTTCCTCAAATTGAGATAATTTTTCTAGAACAAATACTGAAGGCTGCGATGATCCGTGAAAACCTCACACGACATGTCATAGAGATAGTGCCTCCAAATCTTCAGCGCATGAATAATGGCTGCCAACTCTAAATCATGGACAGGGTAATTTTTCTCATGAAACTTCAGTTGCCGAGACGCATATGCAATCACCCTGCCCCCTACATCAATACTGCTCCGAGACCAAAACGGGAAGCATCACAATATACCATGTAAGATCCTGAACCTGATGGTAACACCAACACCGACGCCATAGTCAAGGCTGTCTTGAGCTTCGGAAAGCTCACCTCACACTCATCTGACCATCTGAACGGGGCACCCTTCTGGGTTAACCTGGTCAACGGGGCTTTTATTGATGAAAACCCCTCTACAAATTGACTGTAATAACCCGCCAAACCCAAGAAGCTCCTGATCTCCGTGGCTGAAGTGGGTTTAGGCTAGTTCTGAACTGCCTCTATCTTTTTATGATCTACCTGAATATCCTATGCTGATACAACGTGGCCAAGAAAGCGACTGAATCCAACCAAAACCCCCACTTCAAAAATTTAGCATACAACTGGCTGCCCCTCATAGTCTGGAGCACTATCCTACGGTGCTGCTCATGCTCCTCCCGACTGCGGGAGTATATCAAGATGTCATCAATAAAAACAATCACAATGGAGTCCAAATAAGGCTTGAACACTCGATTCATCAAGTCCATAAATGCTGCTGGGACATTGGTCAACCCAAATGACATCACCAGAAATTCATAGTGCCCATACCCCGTTCTGAAAAGCTGTCTTAGGGACATCGGATGCCCTAATCCTCAACTGATGGTAGCCAGATCTCAAATCAATCTTCGAAACTACCTTAGCACCCTGAAGCTGATCAAATAAATCATCAATCCTCAGAAATGGATACTTGTTCTTGATGGTGACTTTGTTCATCTGCCGATAATCTATACACATCCTCATGGACCCATCTTTCTTCTTTACAAACAACACCGGTGCACCCCAGAGCGAGATACTAGGTGTAATGAAACCCTTATCAAGCAAATCCTATAACTCAATTCTTTCAACTCTAGCGGGGCCATACGGTATGGAGAAATGGAAATGGGCTGAGTGCCCAGAGCCAAATTAATACAAAAGTCAATATCCCTGTCGGGTGGCATCCCCGGCAGGTCTGTAGCAAATACCTCTGGAAACTCACGAACCACAGGTACATAATCCATAGAAGGAACCTCCGCACTAGAATCATGAACATAAGAAAAATAAGCCAAACACCCCTTCTCGACCATATGCCGATCCTTCATATAAGAGATAACTTGATGGTTGAATGGCCAGAAGTCCCTCTCCACTCTAATCGAGGCAACCTCAGCAAGGCTAAGGCCACCGTCTTGGCGTGACAGTCCAATGTAGCGTGATAAGGTGACAACCAATCCATACCCAATATAACATCGAAATCAACCATATCGAGGAGTAGAAGATTAACACTGGTCTCAAGACTCCCAATAGTGACCACACACAAACGATTTACACGATCTACAACAATAGCATCCCCCACCGGTGTGGACACAAATACAGGGGCACTCAAAGAATCATGAGGCACAACCAAATATGAAGCAAAATAAGATGACACATAGGAGTAAGTAAACCCCAAATCAAATAGAACTGAAGCATCTCTACTGCAAACTGAAACAGTACCTGTAATAACAACATTGTATGACTCAGCCTCAGGTCCGGCTGGAAAAGCATAACATCGGAGATGTGCCCAACCACTCTGAACCATATCCCTGGGACGACCTCTAGCTGAAGGTCTCATCCTCTATCGGCCTGACCTTCACCTCTAACAGTCTGGCCCCTACCTCTGGCTGCCTGACCCCTGTCTCTGGCTGGCTGAGCAGACGGTACAACGACTGGTGCCGGAACTATGGCACGAGAACCCTGATGTTGTGGCTGAACACCCAATAATCTCGGACAAGTCCTCCTGATATGCCCATAACCACCACACTCGAAACATCCATCCTGATACTGTGGTTGTGGAAACTGAAACTGACCCGAACGGCTGACTGACCACGGTAATAACTATGAATAGCAGGTGCACTGATAGGAGCTGATGGTGCACTATAGGCTAGCTGCCCATAAGGAGGCACATAAGTACCATGAATCCCTGAAGCGCTAAATGAAATGGCCTGGGAGGATGGCCTCTACCAAAAGTACCCCTGCCTCTAGACGAGGCACTGATGAGCCCACCGGAATGACGAGGTCTCTTGTCTGACCTCGGACCTCCCTGTCCAAGAACCATCTCGACTTGCCTGGCGACATTGGAAGCCTTCTGAAAAGAAATCTCGGTCCCAGTCTCCTTAGCCATCTGCAATCTAGTAGGCTAAGCAAGTCCCTCAATAAACCTCATCACCCTCTCTCTCTCGGTAGGAAGCAGGAGAATAGCATGACGGGCCAAATCTACAAAACGTGTCTCATATTGAGTAACAATCATGCTGCCCTGTTGGAGACGCTCGAACTGACGGCGACGCTCATCTCTCAAGGTGATAGGAAGAAACTTCTCTAGGAAGGGATGAGTTAATTGGTCCCAAGTAAGAGTAGGCGACCCAGTTGGTCTGGTCAACAAATAATCCATCCACCATTTCTTGGCGAAACCAGTCATTTAAAAAGTAGCAAAAGACGACCCCATTGGTCTCCAATATACCCATGTTCCAAAGAACCTCGTGACAGCTGTCAAGATACTCCTCGGGATCCTCTGAAGTAGCACTACTGAAATGGACTGGAAAGAGCTTGGTGAACCTATCCAATCTCCATAAAGCCTTAGAAGACATAGCTGACCCATCACCGGGCTGTGCCACAACAACCGGCTGAAGTACTTCGATTGGATGAGCCTCTGGGATCTGAAACTAGGGAACCATCTGGTCCGAAGTGTGAGTAGCAGAAGTCTGGGCTCGTCCTCCAACATGAGATATGGCTAGGCCATCGGGAATGCGCCAGTCTGGGCCACACTCTCCATAAGGCCCACTAATCGTACCAAAGCATCCTGAAGCACTAGGGTGGCAATAAACCCCTCCGGGACCTGAGCTGGTCCGGCAGGAACAGTCTGAGATGGAACCTCCTCATCGAACTCTACTTGAGGCTCCACTGCCGGGGCTGCTGCTCGGGCTCTGGACTGAGCCCTGCCCCTGCCTCGGCCTCTAGCACGACCTCAGCCTTGACCTCCACCCCTCGTAGGAGCTGCTGGTGGAGGCTCTGGCTGTTGCACAGCTGAAGAAGCGGTACGCGTTTTCTCCATCTGCGAGAGAATAAGAGTAGGAGAGTTCAATCAGTATTGAGTAACAAAGTCGCACGACAGAGTTTAATAAAGGTGAAATTTGTTCCTAACTTTATAGCCTCTGGGAGATAAGTACAGATGTCTCCCTATCGATCCCCCAGACTCTACTAAGTTTGTCAGTGAATTGTGAGACCTAGGCAACCTAGTGCTCTGATACCAACTTGTCACGACCCAGAATTCCCACCATTGGGACCGTGATGGCGCCTAACATTTTACTTGCTAGGCAAGCCAATATTATAAATCATTAAGCCATTTATAAACCCCTTTCAGTGATTTACATCAATTAAGCTACAATAAGTAAAAGGAAAATGCGGAAATCTATAATAGTTTTAACATTTATACACGACTACCCAGAATATGGAGTCACAATCCACGAACATTCTAAGATTTACTACAAACATTTGTTCGAAAGAAGTACAACTGTTTGAATAAGAGAAAAATTGTAAATAGAAAGGATAGACAGGGACTTCAGGGCCTGTGAATGCCGACAGGACTACCTTGAGTCTCCGATTAGATGAAGCCAGCAGCTAATTCAAGGTCAACTCGGACCAGCACCAAAATCTGCACAGAAAGTGCCGAGTGCAGTATCAGTACAACCGACCCCTTGTACTGGTAAGTGCCGAGCCTAACCTCGACGAAGGAGTGACAAGGCTACGACGGGACACTCACAATAAAACCTGTATACAGTGAATAATAATGATAGAAAAGAAAGCAGAATGACGTAAAAATAGTAACTTGCAAGGAATAATACAACATCCAATGTGTCTTATCAGTGTTCAGCTATAACCAATCCTTAAGTGCAGTTCAAAGCTACCGTACAACTCACACAGCCAAAGAAAGAGCATAAACACATAAATTGTTGCGGCGTGCAACCCGATCCCACCGTATGTATCACAATCCTCCCTTATTTTTTCTTAATATTATAAATAACAAAATATCGATAAAATGTTGCGGCATGCAAGCCGATCCCACCATATCATAATAACCACAATCATGGTTCACCCTTATATCACCATATTCCACCCTTATTACACCTGTTGCGGCGTACAACCCGATCCTACCGTATAATAACAATTCACCCTTATTCCTCCTTATTATTTCACCCTTATTCCACATGTTGCGGCGTGCAGCCCGATCCCATCATATTCATATCAATTACATAGGAAGTATATAAATTTTATAATTTAACACAAGACCCTTCTCAATACTTAAACTTCAGAACATGGAAAATGAAAAGCTTGTACTCAATGATACTTTACACAAGAAATACTACTCAGCGAGACCAATCCAGAATATCACTAAACACAATCAAGAACATCTTAAGCAAGTACCGGTGTCCATTATATTAGATCGAGGTCCTCAGTTCACCTCGCACTTCTAGAAAGAATTTCATAGCGAGATGGGTACCCAGATAGATCTCAGCACAACATTTCACCCTCAGACAGATGGTCAGTCGGAGCGTACAGTTAAGATATTAGAGGACATGCTCAGGGCATGTGTGATTGACTTCGGAGGTCAGTGGGACCAGTTCTTACCTTTGGCCGAGTTTGCTTACAATAATAGTTATCAGTCCAGTATTGAGATGACACCATTTGAGGATTTGTATGGTCGGCGATGTCATTCTCCTATAGGATGGTTTGAGCCTGGAGAGGCTAAGTTATATGGCACCGACCTGGTGAGGGATGCTTTGGAGAAAGTGAAGTTGATTCAGAAGAGGCTTCGCACAACACAATCCAGATAGAAGAGTTACGCGGATCAAAGGGCACATGATGTATCATTTATGGAGGGAGATAAGGTCCTATTGAAAGTCTCGTCTATGAAGGGTATTATGAGGTTTGGGAAGAAGGACAAGCTGAGCCCGAGGTTTATAGGTCCCTTTGAGGTGTTATGGCGAGTTGGGGAGATTGCTTATGAGCTGGCCTTGCCTCCTAGCTTATCAGGAGTTCATCCGATTTTTCATGTATCCATGCTCCGGAGGTACCACCCGACATCTCTCACGTGGTTGATTTCAGTACTATTCAGTTGGATGAGAGGTTGGGCTACGAGGAGGTGGTAGTTTCTATTATTGATAGACAGGACTGCCAGTTGAGGTCCAAGAGAGTTTCTGCCGTAAAGGTCCAGTGGAAGGGCCAACCAGAGTAAGAGGCGACCTGGGAGTCCGAGGAGGACAAGTGGAGCAGATATCCACACTTATTCAGCACTTCAGGTATGATTCTAGACCCGCTCGAGGACGAACGTTGGTTTAAGAGGTGTAACGACCCAATCGGTCGTTTCGTGTTATCGGACCCCGTCCCCCTAAATGAAACTTCCCGTAGCGGCTTATTGTGATTTATGACTTGCGGGGGCGGGTGGTCCGGGATTCAGAAGTGTTTAGAGCAATATTGGAACACTTAGTTCCTTAAGGTTGGCCTTTAAGGTCAAGTTTGACTTCGGTCAACATTTTGGGTAAACGACCCTGGAATCGAGTTTCATCGGTTCCGGTAGCTTCGTATGATGATTTCGGACTTGGGCATATGTTCGAAACAGTTTTCTGATTAACCATGAGCGTTTTGGTGCCCAATATTGAAATAAGAAGTTCCTTAAGTTGCTATTGTGGTTTGGGACGTGTTTTTGTGTTATCGAGGTCTGAACATAATTTCGAGATCGGGAATAGTTCCGTTATGTCATTTATGACTTGCCTGCAAAATTTGGTGTCCGAGTAGTATAGGTCGGTTCGGCGCGTTGTTAGCAAAGTTAAGACCCGAGCCTGAATATGCAATTAGTTTTTAATTTCGACCCCAAATTGAGGTCTAAATCCCAATTTCCCAAAAATCCCTAATTCTACCCAAACCCCCAATTTCTACCATGAAAATCATAGATTATAGGTTGAAAATTCATGGAATGAAATGGGTAATCTAAAGAAAATGGTTTAGAATCACTTACAAACACTTTGGGGAAGAAATTAGCTTGAGAGAATCGCCTCTAGCTCGTTTGGCTTTTGAAGATTTGAAAGAATGGCCTAAGCCCGAATGAGACTCTGTTTAATAGCTGGGCGACAATGTTCATCGCGTTCGCGAAGAGCAGCTTCCTAAAGACTTACGCGATTGTGGGAGGCACTACGCGTTCTCGAAGGTTTATCCCGTCTCACCTTCGCGTTCAAGAGCTAGGGCTCGCGTTCGCATAGAGTTGCCCATTCCCATGCCAGGTCTAGCTAATGCTACGCGTTCGATGGGTCGCGTTCGCGTAGAGAAACTCCCCCCAATGCTCCTTGTTCGCGACCATGGTCTTGCGTTCGCGTAGAGAAAAATCCTCCCCAGCCCAGATCCACCTTCGTGATCGTAAGAGTGACACTGCAATCGCGAAGCACAATATATCGAACACAAGATACAACATACCCACACCAGATTTTCTAAGTCCAAAACATCCTGTAGCCTATCCGAAACTCACCCGAGCCCTCGGGGCTTCAAACCAAACATGCTCACAAGTCTAAAAACATCATACAGACTTTTTCGTGCGATCAAATCTCCATAATAACACCTAAAATAACGAATTTGGCACCAAATCAAATGAAATTTTCAAGAAAGCTTTAGAATTTCTATTTTCACAACTGAGCGTTTATCACGTCAATATGACTCCGTTTCTTACCAAAATTCACAGATAAGTCATAAATATTATATTAAACCTATACTGGGCTCCGAAACCAAAATACGGGCCCGGTATCAAAAATGCCAAACATCAATAGATTCTTATAACCATTTAAGTTTCAGACATTTTAATTTTCAATAAAAATTCATATCTCAAGCTAGGGACCTAGGAATTCGACTTCGGGCAAATGCCCAGGTCCCATATTTCAATACGGATCCACCGGGACCATCAAAATACGGGTCCGGGTCTGTTTACCTAAAACGTTGACCGAAGTCAACTAAAATCAACTTTTAAAGCAAAAATTCTTGTTTTTAATAATTTTTATCATATAAGCCTTCCGGTCAATACCCGGACTGCGCACGCAAGTCTAGAAGGGCTAAAATGAGATATATAAGGGTTTGGAACATAGAATTTAGTTCTAAAATATGAGATGACCCGCCGGGTCATCACACACAGGTGATATCTAAGGAGAGTACGGGGCCGACTCTAAAGTTATGAATAATAAGGCTTGTGCCTTAGGCCTCCAAATTTGGGGGCCTCACTTTTTAAAAACAATAGGTTTATAGGTATTTAAAAAATAATATTTAGTACTTTAAATAAAAAACTAGATTTTAAATAAACAGAAAGAAAGATCTTTAGATATACAAATAAAGTAATAATTTGACTTACTTAAAAATGTATAGGTAAATACTTTTCCCCACGTTTCAACTTTTAATTTTTGCTCCTTCACTAGATAACGTGTAAAATTTGTACTCTTCCTTTCTTAATTTGTCCAAGTCAATCTTTTTTTTCACAATCTCTTCATATTTCAGAAACCCCTACATATTTTTTGTCTTTTTCTTTGATATTTACTCTGCTTCTTTCTCCAAGATTTAATTCAACTTCTTTTTTTCAATATTTTATTAGTTTAAGTGTTTAATAATACTTTTAAGCTTCCAATAGTTCTATACTTCTATTACTCTATAAAATCTTATTTAATATCAACAATATCTCAAGAAAGATTAAATGAGTTAGATATATTATCAATTGAAAAGGAATTATTAGAGAAAATCAATTATAAAAAAAATTATTAACAACTTTATATCTCAAAAAAGTAGAAGAATAGACTTCAAATAATAACATATCTTATAACTTTATTTTCAAAATTTAGGCCCCATATTAAACTTTCAGCATGTTCTTAAGCCACCTTTGGAGAGTAGTATATATGCAGCCTTATCCATACCTTGTGAAGGTAGAAAGACTTTTTCCAATAGACCCTCAACTCAAGAAAGCAGTCGCAACTGAGGGTATACCGAACAGTATAGAGAATCAGGTTCTCTACCAATTCCTATAGTAAACAAGTAATAAGCAAAGAACACGCGATATTTTCTTTTACATAGAAAACTCGCTGCTCAATAATTAAAAACCCCGACCTACCCCATTAGGAGTTCAACTCCACTAAACTAAGAAAACTTCATATTACAACATATTGCAATCTAGGAATTAAATTAATCCCTCACCGCTTACAGTAACTCTATTTAAGCCCGTTGCAATAACTATATTACAAAGCAACATTCTTGAGTAACTATAGTCAAAAAAATAAGAATTAATACCCTAAAATTCCCCAAAACTATCATGGTTTTGTTATTTTCTTACTTAAACTATTCAGTGTCTTCAACCCCCAAACTATCTTGCCTTTCATATTATAATTTGTAATGACCAGACCTGTCGTTTTTCTTTTTAGAACCCCGTTCCCCTAAATAAGACTCCCTATATGTTCTTTTACTGTTTTATGACTTGCGGGGATGGTTAGTTCAGGATTTGAAAGGGTTCGGGTTGAAATCGGAACACTCGGTTCCTTAAGTTGGCCTCAAAAGTCTAAGTTTGACTTCGATCAACATTTTGGGTAAACGACCTGGGAATTAGGATTTGACGTTTCCAATAGGTTCGTATGATGATTTCAGACATGGGCGTATGTTCGGATCGAGTTTTGGATGACCAGGGAGTGATTCGACACCTAATAGTGAAAGTTGTCTCTTTGAAGGTTTTTGAAGTTCTTTAAATGTAGTTTGGAGTAGGTTTTGATGATATCGACGTCCAAATGGAATTCCGAGACCGGTAATAGTTCCGTATGGTGATTTAATACTTGAACGCAAAATTTGGTGTAATTCCGAATAGTTTAAGTTGATTCGGCGTGTTCGGAGTGATTTGGAAACTTGAAGTTCATATTTTGATTCAATTTGGTTTTAGGGTGTCATTCTTGGTTTTCCTTATGTTTTACGCATTTTGAGAGTTCGAGCAGGTCCGTATTATGTTTATAGACTTGTTGGTGTAGTTGGGCGAGGTCTCGAGGGGCTCAGATGAGTTTCGGACCGCCCAGAGCTACGTTTAGGAAACCAGATTTTCCAGGTCTAGTTTCCTTCCTTGTGGATGCGGGAGGGCCATCGCGTTCGCGAAGAAGGATTTGAGGGCAGTGGGAAATTTTCCTTCACGTTCGCGGTCAAGCTCTCGTGTTTGTCAAGCCTGGTGAGCCTAGGCCTACGCGTTTGCGTAGAGGAAATGGAGCCGGGGAGGGCCAGACCACCTTGATCTTCGCGTTCGCGATAGAGCTGTCGTGTGCATGATGCCCAGACAACTTAGGCCTTCGCGAACGTGACCCTTCCTCCGTGTTCGTGAAGAAGGCGAATTTAGCTAGGCAAAATCCTTGTCTTAAATACGGGACTTAGACCTTTTTCTCCCATTTTTCACACACTTGGGCAATTTTGAAGCTTCAACAGGAGGGATTTCAACCTAGCTATTGAGGGTAAGTAATTTCTACCTAATGTGAGTTTAATACATAGATTAATGGTAGATTTTAACATGTAAATTTGTAGAATTTATGGGTTAGAAGAAAAACCTAAGATTTGATAAAAATGAGATTTAACCACGAAATTGATTATGGAATTTAGTAAAAATCATATATTTGAGTACATGAGGTTATGGTAACAAATTTCTTCAAACATTTCCGGAATCCGGGCATGTGGGCCTGGGGGTGGTTTTAGGGATTCTTCAAATAGGCTTGGGAAATCACTTTGATAGTTAGGATTTAAACTTTTGAACATGTATTGATCATTTTATATAATATTTGACTAGTTTCGAGTCGTTTGGCACCAAATTGAGGGGTTAAGCACAATCTTGGACCGGAAAGTAGGCTTTGAGACGAGGTAAGTCTCTTTTCTAACCGTGTTAGAATTAACCACATAGGTGCATTAACTAATATGTGTTCCTATTTATGGGGGCTACGTACGCACGAGGTGACAAGAGTCCGTACATAACTAATTATGCTATTGTCTGGGTAGCCTAGGACCCATATCATGTGTTTGTGCTCTACTTGTAAACTCAATTGCTTAAGTCATATTGAAATTTGATAATGGAATTGTAAAAGGTTAAATTTCACTTACTTGAAGTTGTGAATGGGACACTTGACTCTTATTGAGAATTTGGGGTGTCGTTAAAGTATTTTCTTTTGTGGAGCGGACCGAACGCCTCGGTAGCAGATAGATGCATCTATGGTTCGTGCCGTTCGACCCTCAGTAGTGCACAATTTAAATATTTTATGTTGGATCGGGTTGTACGACCCCAACATAATTTGCGCAAGATAAATCTTTGGAATCCTTTAAAATTGATATTGCTTCATTGACTTAAGATATAAATTGTTAAATCATGAAAATAAATTCGGGGCTTAATATTTGTGAAAGGATTATTTACTATTTCATGTTATTGAGTTTTCATTATTATTCATGCAATTCATGCATAATTATAATTTTGACATATTATTGTTAGCCTATAGTAAGTGTCAAGTCAACCCCTCGTCACTAGTTCTTCGAGGTTAGACTGGATACTTACTGGGCACATGTTGTTTATAGCATTAAGATCTGAGGCAGGCGCATCTGGGTATCAGCTTGGCGTGCACGCTTGATCCCTGTTACGAGACTATACGATGAGCTGCCTTCCAAGCCGTTCTGAAGAAGCCAGTCTCTTTTGTTTTTATTGATCTGTCTATTTAATTTCGGATAGTAGAGTAGTAATTTTTTTGTATATTCTACTAGTAGCCCATACTCTTGTAACACCAGGTCTTGGCACACACACTAGTAGACTTGTGTTTTTTTTTTGGTTCAATCCTATGGTTACGAATGCATTCAGTTGCCTTTGCTTTATTTATTTTAAATCTGTAAGGTTTAATTACTTGAAAATTTATTAAAAAGAGATATCACATGGTTAGTTCACCGTTGGCTTGCCTAGCAGCGACGTTGGGCACCATCACGACCTATCATAGAAATGGGTCATGACACAATTTGTACGAAACAGAGTCCAAGATGGGTTTAGTTTAGATAACAAAAAAATTGAGTAAAAGTATCATGTTTAAAAAAAGCAAAACATAAGTTAAATGTCACGACCCAAAATTCAACTACTCGTGATGGCACCTAACCTAACCCGCTACGTAAGCCAACTAATAACTATCCAATTCCGGTAGTATTTAGTAAGAAAATTAAGTAAAAGAAATTATCTAAATCTTATACATTTCCTAAGGAGTGGTAGTAAAAATCACGAGCTTCTAAAATTAGAATTTACAAAGCTGGAAATAAATAAATAAAAAGTTCGAAACGTAAACAGACTTTTATAAATCTAAGGCTACCATGAATATGAGGCAGCTACAACCGGAACACAGGTACGTCTCCAATTCTAGCTTCGTCGATCACAGTAACATCAACAACCAACATATGCACGCAAGGTGCAGAAGTGTAGTATGAGTACAACTGACCCCATGTACTCAATAAGTAACAAACCTAACCTTAGATTGAAAATAGTGATGAGCTGCAACAAAGGTCGGGTCCAACACCAATAGCCAACAGTAGTTCATAACACGTAAAGCAAGTAATAAAAGAAATAACTCAGATATTATAGAAAAACTCATCTTATTCATAGTTTCCAAAAATAGTTCTGCTCTTCAAGTATATATAAAAAAGACTGAGCTTATTCTTTTACCGAAATTTTCGAAAATATGAGTAAGTTTGAAAATTGTAATTTTTACCAAAAAGCTTTCCATGGTAATGTTTCACTTTTAATTATCATGAGGAAAATACATATCTATGCCTATATGTCAATATGTGTGAGGTATGAATGACGTGATACCGTACAACAAGAGGAAAATGCATCTTTATGCCTGTATGTCAAGTGTGCATGTTATATGCGATGCAACTCAATGATAAAATCATATGCATAGTCTCAGAGTATCAATTCACTCAGTCCTCCTAGTCACTCAGTCCTCCCAGTCGCTCAGTCCTCACAGCCACTCAGTCCTCACAGTCACTCAGTCCTCCCAATCACTCGGCACTCGACACTTGCACTCAGTAGGTACCTGTCCTCACTGGGGGTGTGTACAGACTTTGGAGGGGCTCCATCAGCCCAAGCTCTATAAAAATCCAATCATGGCATAAATCAGTAAAACATGCTGCGGCGTGCAGCCCGCTCCAATCATAAATCAATAAGAACATGCTACGCCATGCAACCCGATCCCATAAACATCCTCACCATCAGGCCTTCGACCTCACTCATTCATCAATTTCTCCAGTATCTCGGGCTCTCAATGTCATGAAAAATCAGCCAGAAAATAATGATGTGATGTATCAATAAATGGTAACAGTGACTGAGATATGATATGTATATGAATGCGTATGACTGAGTGTGTAAAAAGAAAATATCTCAACAACAGGAACGACCTCAGTGGGTCCCAAGAGGATAAGCATGAATCCTAGACATGGATTCTAACATGGATCACAGCTGAATAGCTCTAGTACACAGAGATTTCATGCTTACAAATAAGGTCAGGTAACTATACAGTACCACAGAAATAGTGGAGTCACAATTCACACGGTGAACGCCCACACGCCCGTCACCTAGCATGTGCGTCACCTCAACACCAAATACATAACACGTAATTCGGGGTTTCATACCCTTAGCACCAAGTTTAGAAGTGTTACTTACCTCGAACAAGCCAATTCCAATACCGAGCAAGCCAAATGATGCTTCAAACAAACCATCCCGCGCGTCTCGGCCTTCGAATGGCTCAAAACTAGCCAAAACCATACGTCAAATAACGCCCAAGGAAACAATTCCAAATGATAAAGGTCAAATCCTTAATCAAAAGCCCAAAATCGGCCAAAAAGTCAAAACTCAAGCCCCTGCCTCGGAACCCAACGAAACATATAAAATCCGAAAACCCATTTGATTACGAGTCCAACCATACTAGTTTCACTCAAATCCCACTCCAAATCGATGTTAAAAACTCAATAATTCACATTATGAAACTTTAGGCTAAAACCCCTAATTTCTCTTTTGGAACCCTCAATCAAATTCCGAAAATGAAGATAGATTCATGATGTAAAAAAAATATGAGTAGGGAATACTTTCCCCAATCCACATGGTGAAATGTTTTTCAAGAATCGCCTCAATCCGAGCTCCATAGCTCCAAAAATGCTAAAATGGCCGAAACCCCCGAAATAGAGTACTTATAATTCTGCCCATGCATCCCTCTTATGAGAACGCGGAAAAGACATCGCGTTCACGATGAACAAAAGAAATTTGCTGCCAAAATACTCTACGCGATTGCATCAACATCTTCACGAACGGGATACACAAGGCTCTCAAAGCTACGCGATCGCCGGAACAACATCGCGAACGCGAAGAGAAATAGCCTTTGCCCAGCTCAGCCTCAAAATCACCACGCGAATGTGTGAATGCTTGCGCGAACGCGTTGCACAATCCACATCAAGCTATGCGAATGTGTCTGAGGACTCGCGAATGCGAAGAAAAACTTCTTCCCATCCAACAACCAACTCTAAGTGATCGCGATCTATACTCTGCGATCGTAATAAGGAAATGAGAAGCCCATAACTCTGCAGAACCAGCAATGCAAATATGAAGGAAAATGGTCTGAAATCAATCTGAAACACGCCTGAGCCCCTCGGGGCCCTGACCGAACATGCCAAAAAGTCCCATAACATAATACGGACCTACTCGAGGCCTTAAATCAAACCTAAAAAGATAGAAACGAAAAATCGCACCTCCATTCGAACTTGATAAACTTTGAACTTTTTAACTTCCATAACTTCTGCCGAAACATAGCTAACCAACCCGGAATGAACCCAAATTTTGCACACAAGTCCCAAATGACTTCGAAGATATTTCAATTTCCCGAAATCACAATCCGAATCCGATATCCTCAAAGTCAACTTCTGATCAAACTCGTGAACTTTCCACACCTTCAAGTTTTCAAATTTTTGCCAGTTAGTGCAGAATCCTTCTACGGACATCCAAATGCAACTCCGAGCATAAGCTCGAGCCCAAAGTCATCATCCAGACCTAATGGAACCATCAAAACTCCAATCCGAGTTCAAATACTAAAAACTCAAATTGGTCAACTCTTCCAATTTAAAGCTTCCTAGTTGAAAATCATTCTTCCAAATTAATTCCGAATAACTTGAAAACCAAAACCGATGATTCACACAAGTCATAATACATCATACAAATATACTCATGCCCGTAAACTACCGAGCGTAGTGCAAATTCTCAAAACGACTCGTCGGGTTGTTACATTAAATTAACAAATTAAATATAGAATTTGCTAAAGAAAAACATGATAACAATTTTAAGTAAGGCAAAAATCTGACAAGGTTATGAGTGTAATTTGAGAACCAAATTATAGTGAAAGTACGATAACCATTTAAAATAATAAGGCACCGAGTGAGATAACGATTTCTAACTTAAGAGGCACATAGAATAAAGCATGTTAATAATTCTTTTATTTAAACCATTATGTTACCAACAACTCAACCGAATATGATATAGTAACTCCACGCAATTAAATTCACATTGACAATCAATTCACCAAGTTATAAAGGAGGCACAAATTGACATGGTAAAGAAACACAACAAATCACATAGAATGCATGACTCACACAAGAAACCACAATCATTACAACAAATACGGATGAATGATAGAAGGAAGAACAATGACCATTCAAATCAATAAGTTGTTCCAACATGGGATGTACAATGAAAATCATAACAGAGGCACTGCCTCGTATTTTCATTTCACAATTTCAATCACAATCTTTCCTTATATCACTGCGTGAGCCTTACACATAGTTTTGAAATTCAATTTTCCCGAAATAGCTACACGCGTTTTAGCTCACCTTATCTCAGCATGTGGCTTCAAGTAGTTCCCCTACTAGAAACACACGTATCAAGCCCACTTTATCTCACCGCATGCGTATCAACTCCTAGCCTTATACCACCGCATTCATATCAATATCTCAACAACAATCACAACTCGCACCACAAGTGCCCATATGCCACACCTTGTCACAAAGTCAACAACACTAATAATACCACAATAAATAGCCCATGGCTCAACCACAATATGTACAAGAATTTCAACAATAACAAAATGAATGAGAATGCTCCACAAGGACAAGTATCTCAACAATTAAAAACTTTGCCTCAAAGTGATAACGACTATTACAACTTCAACAACAATAACTCAACAACATGATATTCTATGAAATAACAACTTCAATTAAAAGTGATTCAACAATTAAGAGGTAACAAGACAATAAGGAAGAAAATAACTTCAACTAAAGCATATAAGAGCAAAATAACAAGTAAAAAGTAGAACAAGTGCTAACAACGTCAAATAGAGCATGTAATAGTAGATTAACAATGAGAGATACAACATGTTATGACAATTCAATTAAAGGCATGGAAAGAGTCTAGATAATCTAAACCAGTAAAATACAATATATACTCCATGTACCCACTCGTCACCTTGCGTACACGGCTTTCACATAACACAAAGAGCGCAACCAACCCAAATCCTAAGGGGTAGTTTCCCCCACACAAAGTTAGGCAAGATACTTACCTCAACTATACCAACTCAACCTTGCGAAATAGCTTTTCCCTCCTCCACACGGCTCAAATCTAACCAAAAATGACTTAGTAACATCAAACAATGCAAGAGAAACCAATTACAATAAATAAAGCTATCATCTTTACATTTTCCCCAAAAAGTCAACAAAAGTCAACGCCGAGCACGACTTGGATTCCGAATCCAAGCTTACCAAAGCAAAGCCTGAACCAATACAAGCTCACACGAACAAAAATTGACTCAGTTGGAGTCTGATAGCTTAACCAATTCGCCAAAATATCGCTCTTGGGTGTTCATAACCCAAGAATCCAACACACACTAGTTGGGTCCCATATCTCCTGAAATACTCCTCCAAAACTCACCAAATTCGAGTATGTTGTTCTCCTAATATAGGAGAACAAAACCCCACAAAGAATCGAGAAATAAACTCCTCTAACTCATTTTCAATTTTTAAAATTTTGCACATAACTCTAGGTCTTGATTTAATGAATTAAATAGGTTTTCAATTAAAATCATGGATTAAAACTTAAACCAAGGGAATGAATAAAAGGGAAATACTTAGGTTATGGTTTAGACCTTACCCCATGGATGAAACTTGAAGAACATCCTTGAATTCTCTCCCAAACTTTCAAGATGAGAAAACCCCAACAACATTAATAGCCAAAAACGTCCAACTGTTCTGCCTCATTTCTTATGCCAAATGATCCCGAAACTCGCTTTTGATGCCTCCAATGGATTCTTCGTAAAATTCCAATCAGGTTAGGCTTTTTAATCACTCCACTTGACCTTGTAATGAAGGAGATATGTTGGTTTCAATATTTAAAAATAGTGCAGATTTTTAAATACGAATTCAGTGGCAATTTCGTAACTAAACTAAAAGATCTAGCAACCTAATTCTTAGTAAAATAACCATAAGTTTCTCATACAATGTCGAAACTTGATGATTTTAGTTGCTATGATTCCAAAAATAAGATACGAATATAATGATATTATCGAAACACGAATCAAAGATCGTTTGCTCAATATGGTAACTTTTATGCTCAAATCGACGTCGAAATCGATAACAATCACCATACAATCCAAACTTATACAACAATCATCGAAATTTAACCAAACTTTTTGGACATGTCCAAAATCATCATACAAACGTATTGAAATAATTAAAACTCAATTCCGAGTCCGTTTATCCAAAAGTAAAATCTTGGTAAACTCTTCCAACTTAAAGCTTCTAAAACGAGAATATTCTTCCAAATCAATCCTGAACCGCTCGAAAACCGAAACCAACCATACAAGCAAGTCATAATACATAATATGAAGTTATTCAAAGTCTCAAACCACCGAATGTAATGCTAAATCTCAAAACGACTGGTCGGGTTGTTACATTCTCCCCCATTTAAACATACGTTCGTTCTCGAACGTGCCAAGAGTCGTTCCAAAGCCATCAAATCTCCATATACCCTCACCATACACATAAACATGGGTGATCCCACGTCACCTCAATCCATATAAGCCCTGCAACACCACCTAACAGAGGATCCTTACTTCAACCTTAGTCCATAAACCTTAAAACCTAAGTCTCCAACATCTGGAACTCATTATATGACCCGATTCTTGCATCTATGCATCGTATAACTCTGAAAAAGCTGTGTCAATCTATAACCATATCTCAAGACATAATTATATGATATACCCCACACAACTCAAATACTCATAGCAATAACTTCCGACTTTAATAGCTGCTCGATAACCAATCCGACACCGGTAATAAGCCTCATATCAGCTAAAATCTTGTTATGAACCTTCGTACACTGCCAATGATGAAAGAAACATACAGAAGCTCATAACCACCGATCAGATTAAAAATTTGTGGAGCTCTCTTTCCCAATAAGAACCATATCCAAAATCTAAGCCGACTAGTGACACAATTCTTGCAAACATACCTTAATCAAATCCGATGGCACTCATTTCATCCTATTAACCTCACCCCATCTAGTATAAGCTACTCGACCGTCCTGTCACACATATCCTACTTAGAGCCACATACCATGTAATCCGTGCACCAATGAACAATAAGTCAAATATACCCAATGATGGAAAGAGAATGGAAATGAAGAAACCATCCTGCCAGCTCAATAGACACCACCACGAAGCACAATGCTATCAATCCACCACACAAAGGGAAACATAACACACAAAATAAACACAAAGGATCATATCCTAGCATAACGCCAATGCATCACCCAATCCAACACCGGTCCACTTGGAGTACGCCGAGCCATGATAGTCACATTCAACAACCATAAGCATATCAACAACAAACACACGAAGCACGTGACCATAACCATAGAGATATGGATATCACTATATACCAGAAACATGAAGACCATAACCAAGGCAAAGTCAATCATTCAACACCCCAAGAGCAATCTCGCTCTAGTTTTCCTACAAAGCTCAAACAGTACCAAATCATGTGCAAATAGTCAACAGTCTCACAATTCATCGTGGCATAGGAGAGTAACATATGGAACACATCAGAAAACGAATGAGATCAACTCTAATCGATGTCACCACCAATAACATCATATGTGTCGGATAAACAAATCCGACCTGGTGTTGAATATACATTCTTAGTAGCCTCCAAATCAATTTGATCCTTCCGAAGTAGGTAGATAGCCTTCGAAAGCCCAACATAACATATCTATAGTACATACCATGAGTTGCTAAACTCTTAACATATCTTCAAGATTCAAAACCATGGAACAATCTGCCTCGAGAACCCTCTAAGTCTTCAAATCCCTAGAATACTAGAATCTCCATATTCGATCCCAATTGCACTACTCAAATAACTGACACATCCCCCACATATGATCAGCCCACAAGAAGTACTTCTATAATTATTTCATGCCATAAAGCAAAATTTGGAAATCAATAATCGATCAACCATGCAGTTATCGTAATACCAGCCAGGCATCCACAAGTCAAAACACACTGTGTCTTCTGATGTGCGCACCCTTCTCAGGTGGTATCAAATAATGCTATCATTCTTCTAATTATCTGAAATCGACACTATCAAGAACTCTTCGAGGTCAGTCCGCAAATCACCAAGCCATGAGAACTAAAATTCCCCAACTCAACCAAGTCACACAAGCCGTCAAACCCAAGAGTGTTGCCACAGAAAGTTGGTGAAGCATTACCACACAAAAAGACCAGTTACCGTTTGTAATTACCCGGCCGGTTATTTTAACAGTAGGGCCCTGATCCTCTATTAACTGCTCTCCCCATATCATATTCTGCTATTTTGGGTTTCCGGGAGGATTCATGTTGGGTTTTTGAAACAAATTGAATCACTTTGTCTCTTATTTGGGAGTTTAAGTTGGAAAAGTCGGCCAGATGTCGAATTATGTGTAACGACCTCGGATTTGAATTTTGATTATTCTGTTGGATCTGTTAGGTAATTTAGGACTTAGGAGTGCGTCCGAAATGTGATTTGGAGGTCTTTAGTAGATTTAGGCTTGAATTGGCGAAAGTTGAATTTTTGGCGATTTTGGTCGGCACTGGAAATTCTGATATCAAGCCCGGAATGAAATCCTGGAAGTGGGAATAGATTCGTATTGTCATTTTTGACTTGTCTTTAAAATTTTAAGTCATTCGGACAAGGTTTCATATGTTTCGACGTCGTTTGTAGAATTTGGAAATTTCAAAGTTCATTAGGATTGAATATGTGTGTAATTTGTGTTTTTGATATTTTTCGATGTGATTTGAAGGTTCGACTAAGTTTTCATGGTGTTTTAGGATTGGTTGGTAGGTTTGGTTGAGGTCTTGGGGGCCTCGGGTGTGTTTCAGATGCTCAAAGGGTCATTTTTGGACTTAGAGAGATAGCAAATTTTGCTGGTTTTTTGTTGCAGATGTTTGTTCTTCGCGTTCCCGAAGAGGATCTCGCATTTGCGAAGAAGAGCTGGATCAGGAAGATAAATTTCTCTTTGCGTTTGCGAGTGTGGGGACATGTACGCGAAGCTTCATGAAATCGAGGGTACACGTTCGCGAGAGGACCTTCGCGTTCACGAAGAAGGATTTTTGAATCGGTAAAGTATTACCCTACGCGAATGTGAGGGTGTCGTCGCATTCACGATAATGAAATCTGGGCAGGCGGTATAAACATTTCAAATCGAGGGTTTTTGGTTCATAACTCAAAATTTGATTGAGAGCTCGGTAGAAGGCAAAATGTGGAGAGATTTTCGGAGCAAGTTTTCGGGTAATGATCCTAACTTCTTTATGATTAATTCCCGCTAATCTATGCTTAATTTTATCATTTAATTTCGGAATTGGGGTGAAAATTGGGGAAAATTTGAGAAAAGTTCTTAGGTCGAATTTTTGAATTTTTATCGAGATTTTGGTATTGGATTTGAGTAAATTTGGTATGGTAAGACTCGTGAGTGAATGGGTGTTCGTAATTTGTAACTTTTACCTGATTCAGAGACATAGGCCGGGGGAGGGTTTCTCTATTTCCTATTTTCTTGCCTTAGCTTCGAATTCATTAGCTAAAATAGTTACCTGTAGCTATATTTACTTTATGTAATTGATTTGATTAGATTTGGGCCATTCAGAGTTGGATACTCATGGAAAGAGAGTGGTTTCAGATTGATTTGAGCTTGGTTTGAGGTAAGTGGCTTGCCTAACCTTGAGTGGGGGAACTTCCCCTTACGATTTTGGTACTATTTGATATACGAGCGCCGTGTACGTGAGGTGAAGATTACGTACATGGGATATTATTGTAAAACTCCATTTTCCCACTAAATCATAACCTGTTTTTGTCTTATTTGAACTACACTAGTATATGTAATTACCTTGTTTAGATTAGGGAAGCATGTCTACGTGTTTTGACTGCCTATTTGAACTTTGTGCAGCATGTTTAATTTAGTGAAACTCCTGTTTTCCCTTGAATTGGACATAGCCTAAACTGTAGAATTCATTGCTGTAACTGTTTTATTTATTGGTTGAGCTGCATATTTACTTTGGGACTACAACACGTATTCCGGGAGATCCCCCGACACTATATATTTACTTTGGGACTACAGACGTATTCCGGAAGATCCCCATGTACTACACATTTATTTTGGGACTACAGACGCATTTCGAGAGATCCCCCTGTACTGCATATTTATTTTGGGACTACAGACGTATTCCGGGAGATCCTCATGTACTGCATATTTACTTTAGGGCTATGGGAGGGTATCCTGGGAGATCCCCTTATTGTTATTCCTTGTTCTGAGCTGAGGGCTATCTTTGACTTCTATTATTGTAGATTTTCATAATTATTTTAATGTAATATATATATCTCTTACTGCCTTAATTAATTATTTTTATACCGGTAGGGCCCTGACCTGACCTCGTCACTACTCGACCGAGGTTAGGCTTGGCACTTACTAGGTACCAGTGTGGTGTACTCATGCCCTTCCTGCACATATTTTCTTGTGCAGATCCAGGTACCTCTCATCCGCCTCAGTATTAGCTAGCAGCAACAACCACCTGTGATGACCCAAAAGGTCATCCCGTATATTTCTAGCTAATTCTGTGTTCCGAGGTCGTGAAAACCTCCTTCTATCTTACCTCGATTTGCGTGTGCAGTCCGAGCTTGTAGCCGAGAAGCCTTTATGTGAAAAATTGATAAAAATGATAATTTTGTATTAGAAATTTGAATAAAGTTGACTTCGGTCAATGTTTTTGGTAAACGGACCCGGACTCGTGATTTGACAGTCCCGAAGGGTCCGTAGGAAATTATGGGACTTAAGCGTATGCCCGGAATCGAATTTCGATGTCCCAAGTCCGAGAAATGAATTTTTAAAGAAAATTATTTTCCAAAAAATATAAAGGTTTTAGAAAATGAAATTTGAGGTGAAACCTGTGATATCGGGCCCGTATCATGGTTTCGGAGCCCAGTACAGGTTCGATATGACTTATATGTGTTATCTGTGAAATTTGTTAAGAAACGGACTTAGTTTGACGTGATTCGGACCTTAAATGCCAAATTTGAAGTTTAAGAAGTTTTGAGAATTTTTATGGATTTGGAGGTTTAATCCGATGTTTATGATATGATTTTGGTGTTTTGCTTACTCGAATAAGTCTGTAGGATGTTTTTGAAGTTGTGTGTATATTTGGTTTTGAGTCCCGGGGGCCTCGGTTGCATTTCAGATTGGTTTCGGGCCATTTTCTTCCATTTTTGAACTGCTGTTTCTGATGTCTATTGCCCTTTTTCGCGATCGCGTAGCCCAAGCCGCGATCGCGTAGTGTCCTGTTTGCCCCACCCATTAACTTGATTGCGATCGCAGTGATTTTTTCGCGATCACGATGTATCCCTACAGGTCGCCTAAAATTTCTTCACCGCGTTCACATAACTCCATCCGCGATCGCAGAAGCCAGCCTGCCCCTTATACGCGATCACATAAGATTCTCCGCGATCGCGGAGCACATCTTACACCAGCAACCATTTCCTTCTACGCGATCGCGCCTCGATTCGCGCGATCACGATTCACAAAGCACCTGGGCAGAATATAAGTTTGCAAAATCGGGGTTTCACCATTTTAAATATATTTTGATTTATAGAACTCGGTTTTGGGCGATTCTTTGAGGGTTTTTCACACAAATCGAATGGGTAAGTGTTCTTCCACTATAATTAATTATATTTCATGAATTAGTTCTTGTTTTTATCATTTAATTTGTGTTTTGGGTTGAGAGGATTGTGGGTTTTGAAAGAAAACTTCTAAAATGTAAAATCATGATATGGAAGACCAAATGTTATCGGAATTGGATAAATTTAATAGGAGTGAACTCGTATCAGAATGGGTAATTGGAATTCGTAAAATTTGTCAGATTCCGAGGTGCGGGCCCGAAGGATCGACTTTTGGGTCGATTTTTATAATATTGTAAAGATTGAGACTTTATTATTCAGAATAGTTCCTTATATGTTTTATATGTATTTTGAAGTTGTTTTCCCGCCTGAGAAGTCTATTTTTGAGTACCGGGTTGTCGTCTTTGAGGTAAGTATCTTGCCTAACCTTGTGTGGGGGAACTTTCCCTTAGGATTGAGTCTTCTATGTTGATTGTAGCCCCCGTACGCGAGGTGACGAGTGCGTACTCGGACTTATTTACAAATAGATTGCTCTTTCAGGATTTTTGGTCCTTATGTTCCCAGTGTATGAATTGAAATTGTTATATCTGAATTCCTAATTTCTAGTTTCATCTCTTCCTGCTCAAATTTGAAGTACTTGCCTAGCATTCCTTGTTTCTTATATGATCTTAATTGACTTAAATGAAGACTTTGCTTTTCTACCATTATACTATATCTTTCTTCATACGTTGCCTATGTGACTAAAACTAGTATAATCGCGCACTATAATTATCTAACAAGTAATTGGAATATCTATACGTTGGTCAAGCATGCCCGTGAGTCGTACATTGTGATTTAAATGATTTTTCCTTAAGTACTACTTAGGTTTAATTGATGACCGCCCATGTTGATGGTATTTCTTTGATGCTGCCTATTTACTGAGCATTTGTTCAAGCTGAGTTTATTCGGTGAAGCTAATTGTCTAAGTGATATTGGTTATAACTGATTCCCTTGCCGGGATGATTTGGTTTCTTGGTTGCGAACTTGAATATATAAAATCGTTGCTATATTTGCCTTGTTTTCCCCTCGTTATGCTGCTTCTCTTTGTGCTTGGCATTCCTTTCAGTGGCTACTTCTTATGAGTGAGTTTTTACCATTTTTGTGATTTAAGTCTTTGTATTGATTTGCTCATCGCACTTTGCATTCGGTCTTGTTTGCTTTTGCGCCTGTTGTGGCAATGTATGTTGTTTCTGTTGCATTCTGGTTGTTTTCCTCAGTGGCTGCATTGCATATTTAAATTGGGACTACGGACCGAGATCCGGGAGCTTTCCCCTGTACTGCATTGCATATTTAAATTGGGACTACGGACCGAGATCCGGGAGCTTTCCCCCTGTACTGCATTGCATATTTAAATTGGGACTACAGACGAGATTCCGGGAGCCTTCCCCCTGTACTGCATTGCATGACAAATTCTTAGTTGCGGACTGAGTTCTGGTGGTTTTATCATTGAGGAGATTTGGATTGAAAGATAT